>CATIWF010201419.1:0-82624 GCA_949630135.1 Balakata baccata
GAGTTTGTAAAATTTTATTTCCGCTGCATATTGTATATGAGGTGCATGTGCCAACTCCAACACTACTAAGAAGGGTGGTCTGCTCTTTATCTCTCAAAGGAAAAGCTTCCATATTCAAAACTATAAAATCATCAAGAATAATTAACTTATATATTTGTACCAAGAGGTAATCTACTAGACCTCTGGGATATTTTACTGACTTGTCTACAAGTTAGAAGCATATGGAGGTTGGTTTAAGCTCACTTAAGCCTAATTATGAATAAACAGAGTATGGCATCTTATTTATACTTGCTCCCAAGTTAAGCATTATTTTTTCTATCTTATTGTCTCTTATAGTGATATCCACAGTAAAGTTCCAAGGGTCCTTCATTTTCTAAGGTAATTGCTGCTGAAGAACTACACTAGCTGCTTCAGAGACTATTACCTTTTCATTGCTTCCATACTTTCTTTTTGTAGAGGATAGCTCCTTAAAAAATTTTGCATATGAAGACATGTTCTTGATAACATCCAATGAAGGTAAAATAATATCAACCTTAGATAACATATTAAAAATATCAGCATATTCCTTATCCTTTTTATTCTCCTTTAGTCGACTAGGAAAAGGAATTAGAGGTTTGTACGACTCATTAGCCTTGTGTAATTCTAGTTTTGGCAAGGACCCTTTTTCTTTCTCCCCATCGATTCTTTCCTCTCTTTCTTTCTGGCTTCCTATATCCCATTGTTTAGTTGCTTCTCCTTCTTATCCTCTTCATTCACTTCACTTGAAATAAGAGATTTACCCATATTAGCAATTAAATAAACTTCATTATCATAGATCTTACCACTTTGAAGTATAATGACCGATTTGGCTTGCTATGGTTGACTAAGCAGTTTCTCTTTTTTGTTCTCTTGCACTGCCTCAACAATCTACCCAACTTGGATCTCCAGCCTTTTTAGTGAAGCCATAATAGAATCCACTATTTTATCTGTTCCTTTTTGTTTTATCATGAGTGGCTACTATAAAGCTCTATAATGTCTCTTTTAAGAAGGGCTTCCTTGGTGTATGTGAAGGTCCATATTGGCCTTAATTGGGATATAGAGGCTGTTGATACTGAGGAGGGTTTGGATTTCTATAGATTTGAGGCGGGTTCTAGTAATTGTTTCTCCAGGAAAAGTTGAGGTGATTACTTCAGCTTAGGTTGCATGTGTTAGAGTACGGATTGTTCTGTTGTCTAGGCTGAAAGGAATTTGTAACATTCGCCTACTCCATATCATTACATTTAAAATCATAAAAAGAAAGGACAAACATTAGCCCTATGTCTATAAACACTACATGTACTACAAACCTTATTAGTTGGCTCGTTTTTATTGTTGACAAGTATCCTGACTTGCTTAGTTAGCTCTGCTATATGAGAAGTCAGCTCGGTATCCCCAGAAGAAATTTATAGTGGGACGTTTCCTAGACTATAAAATGGTGGATTTCAAGACTGTGGTAAGTCAAGTTCAAGAACTTCAAGTTATTCTTCATGATATTCATGTTGAAGGAATGAACTTGAGTGAAACCTTCCAAGTGGCTGCTATGATTAAAAAATTACCCCCTGGCTGGAAGGATTTCAAAAATTACCTTAAGCACAAGCAAAAGGAAATGAATATTGAGGAGCTAATTGTTAGACTTCAAATTGAAGAAAACAATAGAGTCTTAGAAAGGAGGGGGTTGAATTCTTCTGAGGCTAAGGTAAATATTGTCAAACATAGACAAAATACCAAAAAGAAGAAATTCAAGGAGCGTAAAACGGGTATTAAAGGTGGAGTTTCTAAAAAGAAATTCTCAGGCAAATGCTTTAATTATGACAAGATAGGTCACAATGCTTCTAATTGCTAACTTCTAAAGAAGAAAAAGAGCAATGAAGCAAATTTCTTGCAAAATATTACTCAAGAGGTTTTTGATATTAATCTTGCTGCTATGATATCAGAAGTGAATATGGTTAGATCTAACCCAAAAGAATGGTGGATAGACACCGGTGCCATAAGGCACATATGCTCAGATCATGAGATGTTCTCTACCTTCAAGCCGAAGAGTGGGGAAAAATTATTTATAAGCAATTCTGCCACTTCTGAAGTTCTTAGTGAAGGACAAGTGGTGCTAAAGATGACTTCTGGTAAGAAGCTAACTCTAAACAATGTTTTGTATATGCTTGATATTAGTAAGAATTTGGTGTCAGGTTCATTATTGAACAAGCATAGGTTCAAAATGGTTTTTGAATTAGACAAAGTTGTTTTGTCCAAGGGTGGAATGTATGTGGGCAAAGGGTATGCTATTGATGGGCTTTTTAAGCTCAATGTAAGTGTTATTAAAAGTAATAATGAAAGTACATCTTCTGCTTATTTGCTTTAGTCTTTCAGTTTATGGCATGGTAGACTAGAACATGTTAATTATAATACCTTGAGAAGGTCAATTAACTTGAACCACATACCTAATTTCCACATTGATATAAAACATAAATGTGAATTTTGTATTGAGGCAAAACTAATTAGATCGTCTTTTCAAAATATTGAAAGAGAAAATAGACCACTTGATTTAATCCACAGTGATGTATGTGATTTAAAATTTGTTCAAACAAGAGGTGGAAACAAATATTTTATCACATTTATGGATGATTACACAAAATATTATTATGTGTATTTGCTTAAGAGCAAAGATGAGGCTATAGAAAAATTTAAACTCTATAAAATTGAGGTTGAAAATCAACTCAATAGAAAAATCAAGGTTTTGAGAAGTGACCATGGTGGTGAATATGTGACACCTTTTGGTGAATTCTAAGCACAACATCGAATTATTCATGAGAACATGGCACCATATTCACCATAATCTAATGACGTGGCTAAAAGGAAAAATCGTAGCTTGAAAGAAATGATGAATGCAATGCTGATAAATTCTAGGTTACCACAGAACATATAGGGGGAAGCCATATTGTCGGCTAATTACCTTTTAAATAAGGTGTCCTATAGTAAGCAAGACAAAACTCCTTATGAATTATGGAAAGGGAGAAAATTATCCTATAAATACTTTTGAGTGTGGAGGTGTCTTGCTAAAGTGGCAGTGCCTATACCAAAGAAAGTGAAAATAGGGCCAAAATCAGTTGATTGCATTTTCATTGGTTATACACATAATGGTAGTGCTTATCTGTTTCTTGTGAATAAATCAGGAATTCCAGATATTTATAAGAACACGATTATAGAATCAAGGAATGCGTTGTTCTTTGAACATATATTTTTTTGTAAGAGTTTGGAAGAAGCGAATTCATCCAAGCGACCTCTTGAGGCTATTATTGAAAATAGTCAAAATCAAGTTCATGATGAAGAGATTGGTTTAGAGTATGAGCCTATTGAGATAGAGGTCAGGCATAGTAAGAGAGCAAGGACAGAAAAGTTTTTTGGAGCAGATTTTCTGACCTACATGCTAGAGGTAGAACCTCAAACTTATAATAAGGCTATAAACTCTTTAGAAGGTCTTTTATGGAAAAAGGCTATTAAGAGTGAGGTTGATTCCATTGCAGAATCATACTTAGAAATTAGTGCATTTACCTCCATGATATAAACCATTAAGATCCAAGTGGATTTTCAAAAGGAAAATGAAAGCAGATGGTTCAATTAATAAGTATAAAGGCTTGTGATTAAAGGTTACAAGCAAAAGAAAGGCCTAGATTATTTTGATACTTATTCCCCTGTAACCATAATCAATTCTATAAGAATAATTATAGCGATTGTTGCATTGCACAATCTTGAAATACATCAAATTGATGTAAAAACTGGTTTTCTAAATAGAAATTTAGATAAAAAGATCTACATGATACAACCTGAAGGGTTCATTATCTTGGGACAAGAAAAGAAAGTATGTAGATTGGTTAAATCACTATATGGTTTGAAGCAAGCTCCTAAGCAATGACATGAGAAATTTGATAATGTTATGCTATCTAATAGCTTCAAAATCAATAAGTGTGATAAATGTGTTTATGTCAAAAGCACGAGTGACGGTTATATCATATTATATTTATATGTTGATGACACGCTCGTTGTTAGTAGTAAGGACAAGATGGTCAAGTCTACCAAGGATATGTTAAACTTAAAGTTTGATATGAAAGATATAGGACTACCAGATGTGATTTTAAGAATTAAAATTACTAGAAAATCAGATGGGCTGACCTTGAGTCAAACTCATTATGTTGTTAAAATACTTAGTAAATTCAATAAGGATGATACCAATATTGCTAGAACCCCATTGGACTTGAACCTCAATCTATCAAAGAATAAAGGAGAAAGTATGTCTCAAGTAGAATATGCACGTGTGATAAGCAGTCTGATGTACTTAATGAGTTATACAAGACCATATATTGCTTATGCAGTGAGTAAACTGAATCAATATACCAGTAATTCAGGACTAGATCACTGGAAAGGAATTGTAAGAGTACTTAGGTACTTAAGGTATACTCGTAATTATGGACTGCATTATACCAAATATCCAACTGTACTAGAAGATTACAGTGATGCTAATTGGATTTTTGATATAAAAGATTCAAAATCCACTAATGATTATATATTTATACTAGCTGGTGCAGCTATGGCTTGGAAATCTTCTAAATAAACTGTTATAGCCAGATCCACGATGAAATATGAGTTTATTGCATTAGACAAATATGCTGAAGAAGCTGAATGGCTACACTATTTTTTAGAAGATATTCCAAAATGGGAAAGTCTTGTGCCACCAATATGCATACATTATGATAGTCAATCTGCAATTGGAAGGGCATATAGTAACATGTATAATGGTAAGTCTAGACATATTCATCATAGACATAATACCATTAGACAACTGCTCTCAACAGGGGTTATCGTTGTTGATTATGTAAAATCAAAGGATAACATTGCAGATCCGCTAATCAAAGGGTTAAATCGAGAGCAAGTTGATAAATCATCAAGAGAAATGGGACTTAAACCCGAAGAGTATAATAGGTCGATACAAAGGAAAATCCAACCTAGTTGATTAGAGATCCCAAGATCTAAGTTCAATTGGACAACCTAATTGTAAAGATGTGGAAAGATCAATGTGGGGGATATATCAGTGAAGATTGAAAATGAGGTTAAACTATGCTTTTAAGAATACATCTGTGCAAGATATCGCCTATGTGGGAGTGAAGTGGGACCATTTCAATGGAGAATGTGTTAATATTCAATTCTCCAAAACTCTTGTAGAACCTTGCAGATGTTAAGGGCCAAAATGAACACAACAATGAGAACTGAATTATGTACTCAAATAATTGAACAGTTCAATGACATCATGTCAACTGGACGGTAGGTAAATTAAATATACTTTCATAAGAGAAGGTTCAAAAGGTAACACCTACCTATCCTGTGTAGGTTTCGATCGTCAAACTCTATCACGTAGTAAGGCTATGTTCGTCCCAATTTTATTCATATGGGGGATTATTGGAAAAATTGTGATTAAGAGTTATTTTGAGAAGATAATTTGGGTGGGTCTCATAACTCAGTTTTGGGAGAAAGACCAAGATATATGTTCCTTGACATGAGAACTATGAATTAATGTATTCATATGCTCAAAATGGAGAATGTGTGAATAGAAATTGAAGCTCAAAGTAAGCTCTTTACTAAGAAAATATAAAGAGGAAAAGTGAAAGTGGGAGTTGTTTGTCCCACATTACTAAAATGTAAAGTTTGACTTGTGCTTATATATTAAGATGCATTCTTACATGGGTAAGAAAGTAGCATGGAAGGCTCTCTCTCGCGCGCTCAGGTGTAAGGGGTACAAATCCATGGTCCTGATAGACCAGTGTGTGGATGCGCGACCTGCATACATGAATATCGATCCAAAATCTTTCTGGAAATTGAAGTAACACTCCCGTATTGATCTACACAATCGTGTGGATTCTACACTCCCGTATGGATCATATGGCCAAGCCTCTGACATGCCCGTATCGTTGTGCTGCAGCGTGTGCATGGCTGATCCACACTCCCGTGTGGATTGTGTTCCAGATTAATATTTTGAGCTTCTTATCTTTTAGAATTTCATTTTCTGATGTTTCAAAGTTTAATTTTACCATTATTTGAGAGTTACGAAGACATTATTAGCCGCCTTTAAAAGAGATCAATCACAATTAATCCAATATTTCCTCCATCTAGTATAAATAGGAGTTTTGGCTTGTGTTGGAAGAAGGTTTTTTGAGAGTTGAGTTTCCTTCTTGTGGAGAAAGTCTTCTTGTTTCTTTTTCTTCTTCTTTTTAAATGATAGAAAGTATGACAAATATTCAGTTTGCTGAAAGTAGGTGTTGTGTGTTTAACAACTACTTGAGATCTGTTGTATCATGAGAGACAAACGCTTGTTATCCTAAATATCAGTAGTATGAGGCGAATTGACATTGTGTGGAATATAAGTCTCAGATTTGTTTTTCGTTTCTCTTGTCTTTTTATTTGAATATTTAATTAACAATTTCTTCTACTGTTGTTATCCTAACAATCTTCACATGTGAATTGTTTGATTTCCGAGCCTCTATTCATAGGCTTACAAATATGTATTCAAAAGGAATGGGTTACAAATTTTATTATATGAATAGATTACAATAAAAGTTGACAATTAATCTAAAACAAAAGTTATATAATTAGAGAATCCAAAATTCAAATTAATATTTCATAACAATTTCCATTACATTTATATCAATCACGACATTGTCTTAGCTTAATATATAATTGCACCTAGGGATAGCAACGGGTAGGGTACTCGCGAAAAATACTCTACCCATGTCCAAACTCGTTTACATATGAAGCTATCCGAATCCGTTCCAAACCCGACTAAAATAATACTATTAATACCCGTACTCGTCTTAAATCCGATTAATATTACCCGTTTATTATCCGAATTTGTATTATTACCCATTTATCACTATAATTAAAATTAACTTAACAATTAAAATTCACATAATCCTTAATAAAATTTAGTACAAAATACACAAAATAAAATATAAATTCAATCCACCAAACCTAAAATTAAATAATTTATCAAATTGTTAAAAAATAACAACAAAAATACAAAAAAAAAATATAAATCTTCAACTTCAACCATATTTGAATTTCATCAACCTATATAAAAAAAACACATAATTAATTATATAGCTATATTAAATAAATTATGATATAATAAATTGTGCAACAAGAAAATTAAACCACAAAAATACATACCCATTTTAAAATTATGAAACTTAGCAATCATCATCTTCTTCAATTGTGTGTATGCAACTTGAACTTGCATTTGAATCTTAAAAGCAGAAAACATATAAATATAAAAATTGTATCAATTAACTTAAGTTTCTAATTAAATTCAAAGAATATGAATTTGAAATTTGTAATTACCTTCATATGATAACAACCAATTTTGAGAGCACATTAATGCTTCCAAAGTATTTTTATGAAGCTTACTTCTTTGATCATTTATAACTCTTCCACCAGTGCTAAATGCAGACTCAGATGAGATTGTAGAAACAAGAACTGATAAAAAGTCTCTAGCAATCATTTGCAATGTTGGATACTTTAATCCATTTATTTTCCACCAATTGAGAATATCAAATTCTAAAGTTCATGGCAAGATGGACTCCTTAAGATAATGATCTAATTCAGATTTTACATGAATGCTACTGGAAGAAGAAGAGAGAAATGCTACCAAATTTATTATATCAAGCTTTTGGATACTTTCACTTAAAAATACTTGTTGAACTTCAGAATTCAAGGGAGATTGATTATGCTTGGAAGCTCTAGATTAATATTCATTCAACAATCTATAACAAGTATCTTTCACTTCAGTTATTTCAACTGATGACCTCTCACCATATATCATAGGAAAATAATACTCAATAACTTTCATTTCATACCTAGGATCCAAAATGACTGCCACAAATAATAAAATATGAACAATACTCCAATATTTCTCAAATTTGTCAAATATTTTTATTGCCATTTTACTTATAAGTTCATCAATAAAATCCATCCACTCTACCAATCGATTTCGAATTTGACAAATTGAAATAAAGAAACAATTGGAAGTTGGATATTTTCTACTAGAAAATAATTTAGTGGTGGTATAAAAAATTGCCAAATATCCAACAATTTTCTCAGCCATACTCCAATCTTCTTCTATTGGAATATTATTATAATGTTTTTCCCTAATTCTCAACCTAGGAAAAACATCTTTATATTGAAGTGCCGTTTGCAACATCGAATATGTCGAGTTCCAACGAGTTTTACAATCTAAACTTAACTTTTTTGAAAATTAACATGCAATTGCTTTGTCATTTCATCAAATTTTTCTACTCTTTGAGGAGCAGAGCTCCAAAATGCTATACTTTCCCTAATTCTTATCAAAGTATCATCAATAATTGACAACCCATCCTTCACAGCAAGATTCAAAATATATGCACAATACTTCATATGTAAAATTTTCTCATCATCCACAAGATCACCAAACAATTTATCCGCAAGTATAGAGGTCATACCATCATTAGTAGCGCAATTATCTACCGTTATCGTAGATATTTTAGTCTCAATGTTCCACTTGGTCAATGCATCCATCAAATGCCTTGCAAGCTCTACTTTGGTATGAGGATTTGGCACATAAACAAATTTACAAATAACAAATTTAAAAAGATTAATACATTATATTATCTTAAACTAACATACAATACGTTCTATGAGAAATATAAATTTAATTTACCTCAAAATGCGACTTTGTAATGCCCAAGTATCATTAATGAAATGACCAGTGACAGACATATAACCTTTTTCTTTTATTTGATGTCCACATATCAGTTGTAATGGCAATTCTGTTCTTGAGCTTCACCAACTCTTTATACAATCTTTAAGACTCATAATCATATGTATTGAAAATATCTTTCTTAATTGTGTTTTGTGAAACTATTTTGAAAAGGGGTTGAAGACTATTACAAAACCTCCTAAATCCACTATGATCGACAATGGAAAGAGGATATTCATGCATTATTATAGCACAAGCCAATTCCTTGAAATTTCTTGATCAAAAGTAAAATTTGCAAATTGAACTTTCCCAACACTCCCTCTATGAACTAAAATTTATTTTTGTTTCCCAAAACATTGAGATATGCTTTGGTTTTTCCTATGTGGACATTTTTCAATATGATTATGCAAAGATTTATTTCCATTTTTGCTATTAGCTTTGAGACATATTTTACAATAATTACAAATTGCACAATCCTTATTATTTCACCTAACCTTTTCAAAATACTTCCAAATAGAAGATATCAATTTTCTTTTTTTACCACTCAGATTACTAGCTGTTGAAATTGGAGGTTTTTGGGTAGAGTTAGGAGGAGCAACTTGTGTATCTGATGTTTGATTTTTAGATTGTGTAAGAAGAACATCATCATTTTTGGACGTTTCTAATTGACCTATGCTTTTACAAGTAGACATTGTATACAATCTACACACCAAAGCAACCAAAAAAGGAAAAAATTTAGTTCATAATCTATGCACCAAAATGACACCAATATAGTGTAAACTTATTCATACATTCAACTGAATCTTAAAAGAAGAAAATAGTCAAAGGACTAAAATCATTGATCTAATCTATATTTCGCAAACTCGATAAATAAATTAAATTATAAAATAATCAGACAAACGAAAAATCATAAAAAAAATCTGCTTCTGAACTCAAAAAAAAAAATTTGAAAATCCAGAATCCATTTCCATTATAGCAATACAAGATAAATTCAAGGAGTAACATAATTTTCAATTTTACAGCACTTAAAAGGCGATTAAAATGAAGAACTAAATTCAAAAGACAATAAAATAGGTCAAATCTATTCCACTCACAGGTAAAATAAAGATCACAAAGTGTTGTTTCTTCTACGATGGCAATGGAGGCTGGCAGTGCAATCTCCTTATCCTTCTGGTAATGGTGTCACTTCTTCTCCTAGCAATGGGAGCTGTTTTTTTGATGATGGAGGAGGAGGATGTGTGGAAGGGAATGATTTACGCCTTCTGAGGAAGTGAGGATAAATGGCAGGAAAAAAAAAGATTGAAGATGGAAAGCTAGGGCTTTCGTTTAAAAGTTATATATATATATATATATATATATTTTACATATACTTTTTAATCGGTAGCAGGTATTCAAGAAATGCTATCTGAATCCTATCCGAACTCATGATAGGTAGTAGTTTTACTATGCAAATCCATTTCATTTTAATCGGTAGCAGGTATTTAAGTTAAACTACCTGAATTCTATCCAAACTCGTGATAGATAGTAATTTTATTATGCAAATCCATTCCAAAATTCTAATAAAATTATTTAATCGGATTTAAACAGGTTCGGATAATTGCAGGTACTCAAAACTTGAATCCATTGCCATCCATAATTGCACCTTTCAATTTGGTTAAAAACGACAATTGAAAATTTTAAAATTAAATCAACGGATCAGATAAATTCTCTTCAATCAATCTCCACCGTCAAAAAAATAGGGCAAACTACAGCCCTAATCCTGCAACCATATTAAACTCTCGCAGTCGTCATTCGAATACTCTCCTCCTTCTTTCAAGCGCGGCATCTGTGGCAAGCGGCTAGGCTCTACATCTTTTGCTTTTCTTTCGTTGCCGCTGCTGCCTGGTAAGCCTAATCCGAAGCCAGTCTCTTGTATATTCCTTCACGACGCCATAGATATTGCTTTCACTCTGGTTCAGTTCAGTTTTTTTTCTCTATTTTCTTGGTCTTTGTCTCTCTAGGCAAAATGAGCAAATGGGTATATTACATTTTTGTTTCTTCTACCTTAATTTCCGTTGTTAATCATATCGTATTCTTTATGGATTAGCCTCATCTGTCTAAAACTTTATATTAGAGTCAAAGCTTAAGCTTTTTTTTTTAATTGTTATGTGTATTCAGTTGTTTGTGCTCAATCTTTGGTGGAAGTTATGAGAAAATAGTTATTAGTGATTATTTGGTTAATGCCTTTTTTTTTTTTCCTGAGGCTTTAGAACATTCGTTTTTGATCTAGCTATGGGATTTGATTCATGATGAACCAGTCCGGAAAAAAATAATTATTTATTATGAATAATAGGATATTAGGGTTGAATATAAAATTGTGACTTTGCATTAAATGAATGTCAAATTAATAGTTTATTGTTTGTGCAATTTTCTTCATTGATTGTTATCCCCTCTTGCGAAGTTTAATGGACCATTCTGCTTAACATATTGACTCTGATCTCTTGTTGTTACTTGCTAGATTTGCCAAGATGTACACTACATGGAAGAAGATCCGAAAAGACAAGGATGCTGAACCCACTGAATTTGAAGAGTCTGTTGCACAGGTTGGTTCGCCATAGTTATTTCAATTAGTGCACCTCATGATCCTAACAGTTTAGTGCGTTGGAGTTAATGTTTGTGCTCCACAGGCGATGTTTGATCTTGAGAATACCAACCAGGAGCTGAAAAGTGATTTGAAAGATCTGCACATTAATTCAGCAGTGTATGTATTATAACTTAATGCATCTTTTTCATTTGGCATTGCCTTTTGTTTTCTTCAATTTTCTGTTATCCATCTGGTTTTAAATGAAACCTTGTACTTTTGCAGTCAAATTGATGTGTCTGGAAATCGCAAAGCTGTTGTTATTTATGTTCCCTACAGATTGAGGAAGGCTTACCGAAAGATTCATCTCCGCCTTGTTAGGGAGTTGGAGAAAAAATTTAGTGGGAAGGTAACTTCAGATGTCATATGAAAGTGCTTGAAGAAGTGTTACACTGCTAAAATTTGTTTTATGTTATCCTCATCCATATGCCAGTCTAATCATAACATATGATTGCATGTTGTGTTATGTGCTGAAGATATGTTGCAGGCTTGAGTATCCAAATCTAGGAATGGATGCCGTCATTTGCTGGCCTGCATTTGTTTTGTTTGTGAACTTATATGGTCATTATATAGGTTGTGTCTGTTGTGGTCAACATGGAAGCTGATGTTTGATTTTTATTTATCTCTGGATCATGTTTTGTTTGCTCTAATTGGTTGGCAGGATGTTGTGCTAGTTGCCGCCCGAAGGATCTTGCGTCCACCAAAGAAAGGTTCAGCTGTTCAGCGTCCACGAACCCGTACCCTCACAGCTGTGCATGATGCCATGCTTGAGGATGTAGTGTATCCTGCTGAGATTGTTGGAAAACGCATCAGATACAGAATTGATGGATCCAAAATTATCAAGGTAGTTTTAATACTTGGGAATAATGCAAGAGCATTTTGACTAGAATATGTTCAATATTATTGTAATCTGTCTGATCCATCAAGCCTAAGATGTTATGCTTTATCTTCTGGGTTAGATTTTCTTGGATCCTAAGGAGCGGAACAACACTGAGTACAAGCTGGAAACATTTGCTGGAGTGTACCGAAAGCTTACTGGGAAGGACGTAGTTTTTGAATATCCCATAACTGAGGCCTGAAAATCTGTTAAGAGGTTTTGTCCATGTTTTATAGAGTTCTATAATTGCAGCAGATAGGTTTCATCCTGAATTTTTGATTATTGAATTTGGTTAAATGTGTTACTTTCCATAGGATGATTTTTTTTAATGCATTTAAAATCCTGTGGATTGTTGAGGTTGTAGAACATGCTACAATTTTAAAAGAAACTAGAAAGTAAGGTTTTTGCTTATTGAAGGTATGTTGTTGAAACCTGATAATATTTTCAGTTACTAGGCCTGCATGATAATCAAACATGATTCAATGCCTTGGTCGTTTGAGACTTGAGAGTGCTGCAAGTCGAGGATTCTGCTCGGAATATGTTTTCTATATTCTCTTCGATTATGCCTTGCTTGTGTTGTCAGCACCGGGCCGTGGTTGACAGTATTGAATAATGATGTAAATTGTGGATCCTCTCAATTTGCATGTGTGCCATTATTGTTATATTATTATGGAGGTCTCTAATTATTTGTTGTTGCAGTAAAAATCAATTTATAAAAACTTCCCAACTAAAAAATTGAAGCTATATTATTTCATTTATATTCGAAACATCTGAAAAAAGGAAGAAAACCAACGGTTATGATAGCATTTGCATCCTCATTCATGGCAATTAGACCCCTCTCTGTCTAGTGGTCATGAACGAAGTTAGGATTGTAATAGAGGGGAGAGAAAAATAGCAAGGATTGTAATAATAGGGGAAAAAAAATAAAAGAGACCGAGAGCCAATAGCGTTAGAAGCAAAAATTAGTGACTTTTGATTTTTGAATTTTTTTCGGTAATAAACTGATTTGATATTTAATTTTTTATTTTAAATATACATGCAAAAGTTTTTTTTATTTATCTTTTTTCACTAAAATACATTTTTATAGTTACTGTTTTTTTCATCTTTGAATTTCAAAATAATAATTTTATCATAGAGTTTTGATATATTTGAAATTTTAAAAGTTAAAAAAGTTAGTGTTGAAAAAATTTTACTTGGGAAGTATATTTAAAATTTGATTGATGTATTTTAGTAGTTATGTAAATTTTCTTTTGGCAAATACTCACTGTACTTGGGTTAAAATGGATAATTTTAGACTAAACATTTATCTTGGGTTAAAATGGACAATTTTAGATTTTACATTTATCATTTTAGTTAGATAAGAAAATATTGCTTTTTTTTTGGCATTTTGTAATTATTTACATAGGTTTTATAATATCTCTACTGGTTATATTTTACATTCAAATTTTTTATATACTTAATTCATGTATATTAAAGAGGGTAAAATTTGATAAATTAAATTCTGACAATAATTTCTTATACTGTTATATAAATTTTTTCTTTTCGACAGTAGGTGGCCTGGACCCCTGTCGGTCCCTTCCTGTCTTCGTCCATGCTCGTGGTGTTTAGCTCCATTTATAACCTCCAAATCCATCCTGAATGGAGTGATCTCTTTTTTTTTTAATCATTATTTTTGTTCTGCTCTGAATCCGTATTAATCCTAAAATTTATTATAGTGGAGACAGTATATGTATCTGTTCTGTTCTACATCCTCTCGTCCTGAAATATATATATATATATAATTCATTTCTAAAAATAATGGGCATCTCTAAGTACTTGACTTATCTTGGCTTGTATAACATTTTGTATTGTGCTTATCTTACTTAATCAGCACTCAGCAGCATTTATTAAATTTACTGTCAAAATAAATGTATATTTTGAATTATATATATATATTTCTTCCCAAAGTTCTGCATTGATTTGAGAAATATTTTTGTATTTATATAAAAATGAATTAACATATATATAAAAAGTACGATAAGTGAACGAAAAGATTCCCAATATCCAGTGCTTGTTCTTCATGTAAATTGGAAATAAGATATTATTAACCTCAATCCAAGCCTATTGCAATGCATATAATAACCTAATATGTACTCAACAATGATATGCCTCACAGACACAATAGATAAATCATTTCTCTTTTTGAATTGAAGGTACAAAGTTCGTATTTTCTAGTCAAACAGCTCATCTGTGGTGGTAAACTTCTAATAATAAAGATAGAATATACCCATTTCTTCCTCAAATGATAAAGAAGAAGATCAATATATTGTAATGAGAAAAACAAATAACAATAACATAAATCAATAATCATATTTATTACAATGATATGTTACAACATATAATCGGTGAATAACATGAATAAACTGCCATATATAATCACTAATAAAGTTTAATATGTTGCAAATATTTTGGGAAAAATATCCCAAACAAAATTTTAATTACAGATCTAGAAATAAATTTTCTACATGTGTACAGGTTGTAGAACCAGCTCTTTTCAATTACAACAGAGATACCATAATCAAATGGAAGTAAAATAATATTATCTCAACCAACAAAAAGTTTCCTCCTAAGAATCATATAAAAACAAATCGGTTGATAACAAATGAAGTACCAATATCAATTGATGACATTTTGCAGGTGCAAGAATATAACCAATGACCAACATAATACAAATATTAAAACTTACTTGTTCCTTTTGCTCATCCTAGTATACAACCAAGACTAAAAATTAGACACATCTTCTTATGAGGGCCTTAAGCCAACTCTGCCATCCAAAGTACACATGCTAGTTCTCATATTTTTTTCCTTCACCACCACTTGCATCTAAATCAAAAGAGCCAAACTCATTTACAAATGGATATTTCACAAAATTGGAAGGTTTCATATTCCTTCTATCGACATTAGGTGTCTTTTCAACTATAGCCTGTACAAAATTCCCATTATAAGGAAGAATTTATAAATGTTGATCCCCCTACAAATATAAAATATATAAAAAAAAAAATCAGCAACATTTAGCTTCATCACTATATACATATTATGTGAATGGTATATGTCAAGTATATCTCTGTTATATGTTTGATTCATGTATGTTTTGATTGTCCTTGTAATAATTACCTTCTCTATTTGGGTAGTAGTTGCAGCCATTATAGCGAAATTTATCTTTGCAAAAAAATTTTAAGGAAGATTATCATAAAATAGATTAAAACTACACTGATTACTTATATCTGACTCCTTACGAAAGCAAAGTTTAGCCTTCTTACCCTAAACATATAAATAAAGACACTTAAATTGAAAAATGATAATGATGTAAAATAGATGAACAATTTTGCATATTACCAGTTCAACAACATCAATTGCAAAGGTATCATATTTAGTATGGATGCCATCACCTTTTGCTGCAGAATCAGCAGCTCCCTTGGGACCTCCATCAGCAATATCAGCACTCCAGCCAAACTTATTGAAATCTGCATGACCAACTCCAACATCTACAACATTTTTATAACCTTTCAAAGCACCACCACTATCTTCATTGGGGTCATCATCTGCCTTATTGCCACTAAAACTTATAACTTGATTGTCTTTTTCACCACATTCCTTTTTGCCTCTATCTTGTTCATCCTTATCAACATCTTCTACTTTTTGGTTTAGATCAGCACGTGCATCCTCAACCTGCTCCTCCAAATAATTGATAATGGAACAATTTATATAGTTAAATAAATTCAATCAATAAATAATATTATCCTACTATCATATTTACATGATATGTGTATTATATTCGAAATAAACAAATAATACTAAATTAAACATAATAGAAAACCAAAAGTTGGGATACTGAGTAAACATATTAAAAAAAAAGATAATTAATAGTTACCAAATCATCAAGTCTAGACTTGCTGGCATTCTTCGCTGCACCAAAAAGTATCAGAGTTTTAAACTGAGCAAGCATCTCAAATATGTTGGATACCTTATCATCCAAACTAGTGACTCTTCTAGACAATAAAGTCAGCTCATCAAAAGCCTTATTCTACCTATATTTTAAGACTTCTAACTACTTCATTATCTCTGAGTTTTGTAATGAGGACATGTTACCCTCTTTTGCATTAAAACTCGTTATTTTTAGAAGAGGGGACACAAAATCATCATCCTTATGAATCTCTCGAACATTCTTTTCCTTCTCAAAATAGCCATCCAATTTCAACTCCACCGTCTCATCCTTCATAGGATGGATACTCTTCAACTTAACCTAAAAACCAAAAATCAACAAAGTGAATAAAATGGGAAAAGAAAGATGTAAAATAATAAAGGGTATATCATGGGTATATGTAGGTTATATGTATAGTATATTTGGGTATATATAGGTTATATGTATAGTATATGTGTAGTAAAAAAAAATTACTAGATACTAAACAAATGGGAAATTCAAACAGTAAAAAGGGAAATAGATTTGCAAACTACTTATTCCATACCATATACTATTACCTTTTGTAAGAAAAATTGAGTCATTGACCTGAAGCTAGGAAAACCATGAGTATTCTGGAACATACCACTTTAGGATTCTAGGGTACAAACCATTTCCCGTTCGTAAACAAAAATTCCCGAAGGCAGACATACAACACTCATAAAACCAAATCTGGAGTGCCAAAGGATACCTAAAAAGCTAATAAAACATAGACTCCCCTGATTTCTCTTCCCAACAACTTTGTTTTTGAATGATTCGAATGTATAGTTAAAGAGTTTCCTACCATAAGGGTAATGTAGATAGTCACTACTGTCAACCAAATCAAAATCCTCTTTGGCAACCATATTTACCTTAGGAGATGAGAACAAATATAAATGAACAAAATATAATATTGTAATCTTAATAGCGTCTTCATTCAAATCCCATCTCTTAGACAAAAAAAGCTCTTCAATACTATGCTTGTTAATCTTTCTTCTACCAGGAAAATATTTAGGCAACAAGGAATTAGATTCCTTGGCATACATCGACTTGTCACACTCTCATTCGCATTTCATACCTGTAATAACTGCAAACTCTCTAATTCCAAATCTTAAGCACCAATACCAAACTATATATCATTTAGTTTAGGCTGTACCAATTCCCTCAATAACAAATAATGCACATGCTGTGCTTGAAAGTTCATATGATCTATCCATAGGAAGTGGCCAAAACAGGTTTTAAAGAACATTTTCAGCTGTTCCTCTAATAGATTATCTTTTATAATGGTGATATACTCTTTTTTTAGTTCACATCCAACTTTTGCAACGAAATACTGGTCTAGTTTGGTTTTATATTCCCAATCATGCAAAGATAAGAAAACAGAAAAATGTAAAACAAGAGTGGGCCGAAAAAAAATTACATACAGCAACATATAACAATACGTTATTCAAATATAATAACAATATAGCCATCCATAAAAATATAAAACATGGAAAGAACTAAAAGTGAATAGCTAAAGACATTCCTCAAAATATTCAAAGAGTTTCTGCCTCAAAGTACATTAACTGTTTTATCTAAATTATATAAACAATATATGTAAGGTATATGTTTCTCTCAATGTATAAAATAAATAATGAAAACATATCACAAACTAGAATGTTTTTCATCCACTTCCATCTATCTAACCATTTTTTTTTTCTCACACAATACATCTATCTAAACTAGAATCTTTTCCATATAATAATAGTATATGTATTTTATATGACATTATATGTAAGGTATATGTTTATCCCAATGTATAAAATAAATAATTAAAACATAATTCTTGTATTTTATATTTTTATTTTTTCTCACAAATAGAAATAAATAAAAATAATCACTAAAGGCAAATAAAAAAAATAAAAGCAAATAAACACACATTCAATCAAACATGCAACAAGCTATAAGTAAGATTCAACAAGTAGAAACAACAATCAGTTTAAAATACCGAGTTATACCTTGACTTGCTTTGGCTTCTCAATAGATTCGCCAATAGCAACTTTGGAGTGCTTTGGCTGTCTACCTGAAGAAATGTCGATAGTCAAAACCACATCAGGTTCCCTAATCCTTTTTTTTTTTTGATATTGTAGCATCCTTTATAGCAGAAGCATAAAAAGTACTGGCTTCACCTCTATTTTTCACAATAGAAATTCCTCTTTCTTTCACTGGAGACTTATAGACCGATTTTGTTTTTTCTATTATTAAAAATCAAATGCCAATGATGAAGCCCTAATATCAATAACCAAATAAAATCTAGATTGAATGTTGCCGGTGCAAAATCAACAAAAAAGAAACACAATTGAATAGGAATGTGAAACGAGAGAAGCAGAATTTTAAATTTTGACAGCCAGTAGGAAGAAAACTGTAAAAGAAAAGTGGACACACTTATGGCAAATGGGACGGTTACATTAGAGAGAGAGTTCTGATTAAAGTGTAATTAAGTTAAATAGAAGTTGATATTTGTGGTATATTGAAAACTAGCTTATATTATGGTAATTATTTATCAAAATCCTAGAACGGTGGTCTTTTTCTCAAAATGCAATCTGTAAACATTAAAAAAAAAAGGCTACGTTAAAAAGCTAAAAAAAATCTTGCATCGCCCTCAAAACAACGTCATCCCTATGATCCCTGTCAACTTACCAAACCCTCGATGCTTCCATCTTCAACAATCTCATCCCAAAAACAAACTCCATCGTCCAATGCCTGCAATTTCTTTCATCTGTCGTTTGCCGCCATCCTATCTCATAAAAAATCGTCATTTTTCCAACTCGCCAAAGACTTAGCTAAGAATGATTCCTTATATGCAAATATCCCTTTCAAAATCTTTTTCCTTCTCTACTGCATCCTTATAAAACAAAGCCACCCACAATGCTTCATCTTCCCTCTGTATGGAACTACCACCTTTTCAAATCATGTTGGTTAGGTTAATTTCTAAATTTGAGATTTCACGATATTCATTTGTATTTAATTGTGACACCTGTGTTTGTGATCAAATGTTGTCAATGCATTAATATCTCTAATTAGATTGTTGTCAGGCATATTCCTATTTTTATTTTTTTAATTATTTTAATATCTTTTGCCGATTCTTGTACTGTAAACTTTACAAACAATCATTACGTAGGGCGAAATTTTTTAGGACCCATTTGGTTGAAGAGTGGGAAAGGGAATGAGAATTATTGATTTTAACTTGTTGTTTGGTTCATTTTTATTTACTAAGGAATGGGAAAGAAATTCCATTTGTATATGTTTGGTTAAACATTGGAATGGAAATGAGAATTAACTTTTTTAATTAATTTTTAATATATATTTAATTTAAAAAACTGTAATAAAAATAATTATATTAATTTAAAATTTATAAATTATTAAAAATAACCATAATAAAATTCTAATGATTTCAAAAAAATGAAATTGCTAATTTAAATAAAAAAATTAGAAAATCATCAAACATAATATTATCCAATACAAATAAAATTGTAATGCGTTATAATCTATTAGAGCGAACTCTTCAATTATTAAACATTTGTTGTGCAAGTGAATTTCTAAAATTAGTCCAATGATTAGATGTTTGAATAGTTGAGATGAACTCCATTTCATTTTTACCATCACTATCATCTTCTATTTGTTCTTATTCATAAGCTTATTCCATATTTGTTGGTATGTATTTCTTAATTAAGTTATTTAATAAGCAACATGTCATAATAATACGTCCTTGGGTTCTAATCGGATAATATGAGCAACTTCTAAGAATAGATCATCGTCCTTTAAGCAAACTGAAACATCTTTCTATAATATTTCTAGCTCTTGAATGTTTCAAAATGAAATATTCCTCTGCAGTTTGTAGTCGCCCATCACCTCTCCACTCATCAAGATGATAGCGTTGCCCTTGATATGGAGTAAGAAATCCCTAACCATTAGTATATCCGGCATCCACCAAATAGTAACAACCTTCACATACAAAAACATAAAATATATTTAATGTGTTGTCCAATTAGACAACTCTTTAATTAATTAAAGATGTATTACTAGTTGGTGGTACCTTGAGAGATTTTTAAATCGTTAGGCTTAGAAATTGCATCTCGAAGGACACGACCATCATGTGTCGAACCCTCCTAACTAGGTAGCACATATATAAATTGCATATCAGGTGAACAAACACCTAAGACATTCATTGCAATATTACCTTTCCCTGTTCGATATTTATGTCTCTCCTCAATAGGCACTAAGACATTAATGTAAGTAACATCTAGTGCTCCTAAGTAATTTTACATAAAAATAAAAAAAGACATGTATCGATTTCATCCACAAAATTTTATATATTGGTTAATTTATAAATAAAGTACATTTATTTTATATACCTTAAAGTATTTCCATCTATCATTTGTGTAATCATCAGTAATTGGTGTAGTCTTTTTCAATAACTCAGTGTGCAACTTCAAAATAACCTTTAAACAATTATTAAACTATCGGCTCACAATTTCTCCACTTCTAATGAAATATATGGAAATCGTCCTATTTTTTTTTTATGATGGGATAAAATATATAGAAACATAGCAACAATATCTTCCAATGATACATTTCTAGTTCATTGTAAACCTCCAATATCCCTAAGCATCTCACAAAGTATGTTAAATGTTCGTCTATTCATGCGAAGTTCACTCTTATACATTTTATCACTCTCTTTTATTAGCATACTTATATTTGCTAATCAAAACCTCTTTTTATTTTATTTTTTCTATCTCTTAGTTGATGTCCACTAATAATGGTTGCACCATCATATACCAAACGACATACATAGTAAAAACGATAGTGATAATGACAATTAAAAATTGCAATTGTTGAGAATTGTGCTTCCTTCTTAAAGAGAGACCTAAACGAGACATTTTATAAAAAAAAAAAAGTTACTTAGAATATGTCTCTTTTTATAGACATATTTAAGCATGAATTAATTATATATGCATGATGGTTAAACATATACATGGCCATAACTATCAAGTACCTAAAATTAACAACACATTCATAGCATAGTGCAATCCAGTAAGCAAGATGGAATCCCACAAAACTCTTCTGCATTGTATTCACACTAAGCAAGAGCATAGTGCATTCAAAACTTATGTAGAAAAAAATTACAATTAAAGGCTAAATTCTATAAGAGAAAGGAAATGTACATATGCATAGAAGATCAACATTGTAAACTCAAATTATAGCTCTGGGCAATGTAAAAACATTAGTACTACAACTTTCCTCGCAATTTATAGCACAAATTCTATTATTGTGTATATATATATATATAAGGTCATGCATAGCACTAGGGATCACAAATAACAATAAATTTGCAAATTCTGTAACCATATGTATGAGTTCATGGTCGATAAACTGACTGTTTTTAGAGAAATTTTATATACTGCTAATCTAATATGCTATAACCATATCTACATTGAAATGACATTGTAAAATTTTTACCTATAACACCTCTATTGTGCTCACAGAATATGAACTCTTTTCCACTATTTAGATCAAATAAGACCAGTTCAATGGCAAAGTTTTATGCTCTAAAAAGACATCTTTTGACATCACTTAAAAATATTCAAAAGAGTAACATTCAATTTCTATCACGAATGAAGACTATGTATTTATTGCAAAACCCAATACTAAATTAGAAATGTTATAAATTATATCTCAATTCAGATTACAAAAGAAAGAAACTGTTCGTTATTATTATCTTTCAAATTTAAGAAAACCATTGGTTTACATTGCTATGAGAAATAATTCCAGAGTATAAAGTTAATCACTCATAAAAATGAAATGAATAATAAAAAAAAAGAAATGAATAAAACTGCAATGTAAAAACATGTTAAAATTTAAAATTAATACAAAATCAAATTGGAGATTTATGTCTACAGTATTCCCTAAGAGGTAAACCTATTACTCCAAAACCAAAGATTTGTCCATTTGTGCAGAAAAAAGTACTCAAAGATTTGTCCAAACCTGGAAGCTAGAAAACTGAAACTAATCAATAGAAAGCTAAGGCAAAGAGATCCGAACTGTCAGAAGGGAGTTATGGGTGGGAGGTTGACTAATGTTATGAAATCCCTAAACAATAATAAACTCAAGTTCGGAAAAAGACTCAAAAACCATAACCCGTAGTTCGCACAAATAAATCTAAACAAAAAGCAAATTCTAGATACCTTTTAGCTCGAGAATTGCATTTCTCTTGTATAGACAACTGAACAGTAATTACAAACAGTTCAGCTCGATGAATTTTCTACTCAATATTGAAATGACTATGATACTCCATAGCCAATCAAATAGAAAGAGAGTGTTTCTTTTATTCCAACCGGAATGGAGTTTTGATTGAAGACCATATGTAAGAGAATGAGTGATTCCCATTGCTGGGTTTATTTTTACTGAACCAAACATTAGAAAAGGGAATGGGCCATCCCCTTTCCCATTCCTGAGCCTTTTTTGCATGAAACAAACAGATTCCTTAGTTCATTTGGTTAGTTTGGTTGAGTTAGATGACCCAATTGCTATTTTCCTATTGCAACTCACACTAGCAGTCCCACCGTTCCGTTTTGCATAACATGTCTTTTGCATTCCTCTTTCTCTTAAAACGGTAAGCCATTCTTAGTTTAGGCCTTTTCGATGTATACACAATAGGTTAAGAAGCAGGGAGAGTTTGTTTTAAAATTACTCTGAAGCTATTTGCTGCTAATCTTTAAAATCTATATGTTTCATTATCTAATACTGTTCTAATCTTTTCATACACTAAAAGTTACTGTTTATTTGTTTAACTCATTACTGGTTTGTAGGGCTGTTAAAAAAAAAAAAATGAATACACAACTAAACTAATTGACCCAACCCAACCCAAATCAATCCAATATTTGAGTTTAAAATGATTTTTTGTTGGATTGGTTAATTCATTTATATTTTATAGGTTGAATTAATTATAAACCATTGGATAAACGATTAGTTATCCATTTTTTCATACTAAAGCATTCTATCGCTGTTCGTTAATTGAAACACATTGATTATTTTAACTTAAAAGGAAGGGAAAGTCATATGTGGAAGTTGAAATCATATATAGTTGAGTATAACCATTTTTCAATGAGAGCTAACAGTAGTTTGGTTCCACCATAGCTAATTACTTCAGTTTTAATTTTCTTTTTCTTTGAATTCCATTCTACAACAGCGTATTTGATAGGAAATTATTATGTTTTGTATATAGAAAGTGGGGCATTTAAAATAAATTTTTTTTTGCTCTTAGTTGTGTGACTGAGATATGTGTTGTTGAGAATTATTGCACATGTTAAAACTTTTTTTTTTTTCTATTTTAATTTATAAAATTACCATAATGGTTAAGTGACAAGGTAGTGAGATAGAATGCTCAGAATAATATAATTTAAAAAAAGAAAAAAAAAATTATAATTTGCTTGTTTGACTTCCGAGACATGTATTATTGGACCAAAATCAGAAATGCTCTATTAACTGTAGCTGATCAAATAATTTGATTTTGTTGAGTCCGACTTTTAATTTTAAAAAATTGCTAACTCAGTAATTGTTAAGTTTATTCTAATTTTCCAGTTAACAATTAAGGATCATAATGATTAAAGTGTCCAAATTTGTTCTGAATTTTTTGTACAATTTTTATTTTTTTAGTATTTTATTTAGTTTTAGACTAATTTTTAAATGGAAAATTATTAAATATTTTAATATAGTAATCATAGATTATTGATCTAAAAATTAGTGATAATACATTTATTTTCTATTTAATTAGGTAAAAAATGGATTGAATGGAAAAAAAAAGGCTAAATTACAAAAAAAAAACATGAATTTTGCACTTTATCACAATTATATCTAATTCTTTAAAAATTTGAGTTTAATTATATGTATTTTAAGTTTTGTAACAAATCCTGTCTCGAATAGATTAGACCTCACTTCGAGTCTACGTGGCGATAACTTAGAAAAACATAAAAAAATATCAAAAAATGACATGACATACACGGTAGATCTGATATCGAAAAAAATTACCACATGCACAAAAACAATGTTATTTTACATAGTCCAAAATTTAATTTGAAATTCTTTATGCTTGAACCAATTGATTTTGGATGTGTTTCTGTGTCAATCTT
Source organism: Balakata baccata (assembly GCA_949630135.1). Taxonomy (NCBI): domain Eukaryota; kingdom Viridiplantae; phylum Streptophyta; class Magnoliopsida; order Malpighiales; family Euphorbiaceae; genus Balakata; species Balakata baccata. The sequence goes on from CATIWF010201419.1 coordinate 24,433, forward strand.
AAATTGCAGTTATTTAGTATTGAGAATAAATTTGTAAAATCTTCAAATAACGAATTTTAAATTGAATTTTAGGCTATGCAAAATAATTCGGATTGAGGTCTAGTCTACGCGAGGCAGAAAACTATCCTCAGTTGTTTGGCCAGGCCACCATAGCCATCTTACAAGGTGAGTGAAATTCTTCTTTGTATTTTTCCTAGTCTTCTCCTCATGATTTTGACCATAGTTTATTTTTAATGTCTTTAAATGGAAATAATTTGGGTGAATTAGAAATTTTGTGAAATTAACTGAGATTAATTGGAATTAATAAAAACAATTATGAAATTAATTTAATTATTTGACAGGAAAAATAGGAAATGGTGGATTGGTAGTGGATTTGGTATATGGAGGTGAATAATTGAAGGAAGAGGTGAGTTCAACCCTAGTTAGTGAAGGAGAAGAAGAAGTTGAGATTTTGTGGAGTTAAATTTGAGTAAATAAATAAATAATAAAATAATAATTTAAGAAAAATAAATAAATAATCGAAATAAAGTTATAGTTTAAGGGTAAATTAAGGTAGAAATTAATAGGTAGTGAATAAAGCAGAAACAAAATGTAGATTTTTGTGAATTAGCGAGTATATTCGTAATATATAGTGTGATTGAGTGAAATTCAGATTTATAAATTGATATGAAATTTAATTTAGGGAATTGTATTAAAATAAAGAGTATGTAGAAAGTCATAGAATAATAATAGTAATAATAATACCAAATAGATAAATAAATAGTTATTAAACAACATATATAGAATAATTAATTTAACTCAGTATTAAAACAATATATTATTGTGGTTTAATTTTTAAATAAATTTATATTAGACGTGTTGGTTTCGAAAAAGTCAGACTATGAAAAGAGCAAGGACCGTGTGGATGAGTGAAAAGCCTAACTAGGTCTGTGCATGCTTTATTAGCAATAATTAATATTTTATTTTGAAATTAAATGATAATATGCTTATATTTGATGATCATTTTTAAACTGCTTTATATTAGTATGATTTTATGATCTAGTTTTATCAAATATTTGTTTTATATAGTATAATTAATTGATATATTATTGGATAGTTGAAATACTAGTAAATGAATTAGAAATTGCGAACTAGAAGATAAATTACAGACAAATGGTAAAATTATTGAACAAAATTAAAATTAGAGTGAAATTATATAACAAGTGAATATTAGCCCATGATTAGTGTCTTGAATAGAATAAGATAGACAGGTTGGTATGTCAATCAAGGACAATGAGACTTTATAGCTGGTTATTCAGAAATGAGAGCGTATGATGTCCTGATATTCATATATTTATTACATAATTTTAAGATCACGACGACCGTAAGGTCACGATCCCTATGTGTCTCCCTAGATTCTGGTCTTGACAATATAATTTTGGACAATTAAGTGAAGAAAATAAATCAAAAAATAATAAGATTTATTATTACTTTATTATTAAAAAAAAATAGGTAAGTAAAATATAAAGTGATAATATCTTTGTTGTTCTATATTTTATTGAAAATTTTTATTTATAATGCTAAAATTATTATTATTATTATTGTTCTCTTTATTATTGTTGATTTTATTAATTATTGTCACAAAATATGCACTATTAAGCATTAGCTTAGCGTGAGAGTTTCTTTTCTCCTATGTAAGTAGTAGATTGAAGTCAGTTGAATAGCAAGATTGTAAATAAGGTTACACAACTAGTGGGACTACATCAAAATAGTGCAACAGATATAACTATCCATTTGGGTTGGTGCTATATATAATTTTTTAAAGCAAGCATTGCATATAGAACATGAGTTAAGTATTTTAGAGTCTTAAATTATAGTAGAAATTGTAAATATAGCATATAAATATATGTATATTTAGAAAAAGATTTAAATATAATATCTAAAGGGTTGTAAGCATATGTTTATTATTTTTGTAATTTAATAATTGAACATGCATAATGAAAAAATCGATATGTGACATCATCTTGCTCGACTGTCATCAGAAGGGTAAGGGAGTGTTACAATTAGCTTGTCATTTGCGAATTGCATGTGAGATACTCAAGACCCATTATTTGGAAATTGAAAGCCAGACATCATGTTTAAGTTAAAGCATTTTAGTCAAGAAGCAAGATAGAGGCTCCACAGTGATAATGAATAGAAAGGGAGATAAAGGACATCCCTTTTTGACACCGTTGAAAAGTCTAAACTCCTTAGGAGTACCATTAACCAGAATTGAAGACTTAGAATTTGCAAAATATTTCAAGATCTAGTTGCACCATCTGATACGAAAACCCATATCTACCATAATAGAAAAGAGATAACTCCACTCAACATAATCAAACGCCTTTTGAAAATCAATCTTAAAGAGTGAACAGTTTGTACCAAATTTCTTACTAGAGTTGATGATCTCATTTGCAAAAAGGAAGCTATCTAATATCTTTTTTCCAACAATGAAACCCGACTTTGTGGGGCTAATGACAATGCCAATAATCTCTTTAAGGCGACTATTAAGCATTTTAGCAGCGAATTTGTAAAGCCCATGAATAAAAGAAATTGGCCGAAAATCCTCAATTGTGTTAGCTCTTGCTTTTTTTTAGGAACAAGAGTTATAAAAGAACATTTAATATAATCTGGCAGCTTCCTAGTATTGTAAAAGTCAGTGACCAACTAAAATATCTCAAATTGGAGAAAATTCCAAGACCTTTTATAAAAATAAAAGTTGACCCCGTCAAGTCCTAGTACCTTAGTTGACCCATAGGACCACACTGCCTTCTTCGCTTCCTTAATTGTGAAAGGAGCCTCTAAACCCACAGAATGAGAGGAAGAGTGACTTTTAAGTTGTAGACTATGAAGGGATCCTGAGATGGTAGGATTCTGATTAGACCTATTTGAGAAATGATTGTTAAAAGCCGTTGAAATTGATTTTTGATCATGAATAACACGAGTTCCATTCATCAGCTTAGCAATAGAATTCCGTCTCATTCTGCTAGTTGCTTGGATATGGAAGAACTTAGTATTTTTATCATATAATTTGCACCATGCTACCCTGGATTTTTGCCTCCATATAGATTCAACTTGCTTTATCAAAAAATTATGCTCAATATGCAGAGATTCTAGCATAGTATATTCTGAATTTGAAAGAGGCTTTGCTACTGCCAAAACATCCAGGGAATGAATATCACTATCAATTTTGTTGAGCTTGTAATCAAGATTCCTATAGACCTCCCGATTCTAAGTGGATAAGAAGAACCTCAACATTCTTATTTTACAATTAAAAAATAGATAGAGAGAACCAAAAATCTCTAACCATAATAGCAAAATCGAGAGAGTTCCACCAACTATCCAAAACTCGGAAAGACTAAGGCCTTCTATTGAAAGATTGATCAGTAAACCATAAAACCATATGATTTGATGGACCTCGTGGAAGAGATATGAGAAAAGACATTGGAAAATGATTTATCCAATTTGTATTGAAAAGAACTCGTTCAATATGACTTGAGCATAGACTGTTTCTCCATGTAAAAGATGAACCAAATAGCTCAAGATCAATAAGATTTGAGGTGGAGATAAATTGATTGGAGTATTGCATACCCGGACAGATGGGTGTTGTAGGATCTCTCTCTATTACCCGACAAATATGATTAAAATCACCAATCAACAAAATAGGTAAATCTACATGATTAGTAACAAAAGTGGAGAGATTATTCCAAAGTTCCAATTGAAGAGAAGGAAAAGAGGAGCATGGAGCATAAATAACAACACATATTTTACCCGATATGCAAGGAAGGAACCGGTTATAACTATATAATGTTTGTGCATAGTAGTTTGACAAATTTCAAAACTGGATTTATGCTAGGAATAAGGATTCCGCTAGACCCTATATCAGCAGGAAGAGAGAAAGTCCAATCAACATCAATAACACCCCAAAAATCACGAAAGGTGGAAAAGGAAATAGTAGGAGACTTTGTCTTAAGAACAAAAACTACCTTAGGTTTATATTTGAAGACAAGCTTATGAAGATGAGTAATTTTTTTGGGACCACCCAAGCTCTTTGAATTCAAAGCTATAACATTCCCCGTGAGAGAAATAAAAAGAGGAGACCTTAAAGCTTTAGGTAGTGAGTGTCGATTACTGCGATTCTTTCCATTATGAAAAATCACGGTCCAATATGTTGGAGATAGCTTCAACTACCTCATTATCAATGGCATGAAAAACAAAACCCAATTTCTTCCCAAGCTCCAACATTTTAGAAGCTTCAATTAAATGGGAGGAAGAAACATTAGAACTCAAAAGATGATTAACCCACTGAATATCATTATTGTTGGGTCGCCAATAGAGGAGGAAGAGCTATCTTCCTACGATTTTTTCAAATTGGGATAATCTTCCCCTTTTTGTAAGTGAATCGTTTAGTGCTTGCAATTAATTCATCAAATGTCTAGAAAGACTTCCTTAGCATCGTTTTGAAGAATTTGCCTTTGGATTTGATGGAATGGGCACTAAACTCTCTACTTAGATATTAGCTAGGGCTGGGATGTTGTCATTCAAAGAATCATTAGGGCCTACATTGCATGGCATGGCAACTTCATCCAAAGACAAATTGTGGCCCTCATTAGTCAAATAAAGGGCCTCATTTGACGTGGCAGAATGAGAACCAATTGTTATATCCTGGATCCTAGTCCATAAAGCATTATGGACCCAAGGTCCATACACATGCGAAAACCTAAAAAATGAAAGGCACGTTTCGTTTAAAATAAATAAATAAACGGCGTTAATGAAACTGTCCAACTTCCTTGCCAAACACGATTTCCCTCCCCAAATTCTCATTTTACTCAGTCCTTGACAAAGCACTAGAGATTCGTTCAGCAACTCTCTATTTTCCTTAGTCCAAACATTCATTCAACCACTATTTATTCTTCTTCTAAGTCCTAACTTTATTGTCGTCGTTCGCGCTTCCAGCCACTTCCAACAGTCGCGAGATCTACAAATATTGTAAGTAATGAACCTATTTTTCAATATCATATTTTGTTCGTATCTTAAAATAAGAAACCTATTTGTTTGTTTGTAATTAAACCATTGATTGTTAGAATGTTAAACCCTAAATCCTAAATTTCTATGATTATTTCGTTTGATTGTTGATGCTGAATCTGTGTGATGTTTGAACATATTTTGTTTTAACGTATAGGTTCATTAGGAATAAACTAAAGGTTTATCAGTTTATTAAAAGAAGCTCATTAGTTTATTAGCTATATATTATTAGTAAAAGTTCATTACTTTATCAGTAAAGGTTCATTACTTTAATAATAAAGGTTCATTACATTATTGCTAAATATTCATTAGTTTATTATTAAAGAGTTTATTATTTTATTAATAGAAGTTCATTTGTTAAAAATTGTAGGTTACTAGTATAGGTTCATTAGTTAATCGATGAATGTTCATTAATTTATTGATAAAAGTTTATTTGTTGTATACTGTAGGTTATTAGTAAAGGTTTACTATGAATAAGGTAAAATTTCATGAGAAATAAACTTAGGGTTCATTAGTTTATAATAAAGGTTCATTTCTTGTAAACTATAGATTCTTCTGCAAATTTGCTTGTTTGCTCCATGAATTAGGTTCATTAATCCATTGATAAATGTTCACTAATTAATAAGCACATTTTACATACTTATGAATTATAGGTTCCATACTTAAATACTCACATTCATTAGTTATTTTGTATGTGAATTATTGTAAAAAGATAACAACATACACAATATATCTTCAAACACTGAATTAGGTGATAATATAACTCTAAAACAGATGATGCAAATAGCACAGAAAAGTGCCACAAAACAAATAGAAGCAGCTATTGCTACCATACAATAAATAGGAGCAGCTGCCGTTGCGCAAACAGCAGCAACTCCAATAACTCAAATACAAGCAACAAAACAATACAGCAGAAAAAAGAAGGTCCAGAAAACATAAGTTGCTACTGTGATTTCTTCTGGTGAGGCTACAACAGACACAATAGATATAGAACCAAGCATTGAAGAAGAGACACTAGAGAGAGCATTCACAAGAATGAAGCAGGAACCAAAGAAGAAAAAGAAAGCTCAACCAACTTTGAAAACAAGAATGTCACGTAAAGGGATGTACAATCTTATTAGGAACTTGTTAGAAGAACAAAAATATGCAACAAAGGAAATAGGCTTTGGCAGCCTCTGAGAACTCACATTATCTGAATATGAAGCACAATTGAGTAGGTATCTAGTTGAAAAATATGACTACTGCAACACTACTCTTCTATTGAAAGAAGATCATAAATTGGTTCTCACTGAAGAAGACGTCATTGCAACATTTAAAATTCCCAATGGAAATCTGCCAGTTATTGAGGCCAAGAGTAATTATGACACATAAGAAAATAAAAAATTGTTGAAATGTTGGAGACATAGATGGAACATCACTAAGGGAAGCCTAAAAACTACTTAAATGGTCAATGAAATTGTTAAAAGAGGTGATCACGGACCAGAGTTCAAAAGAGACTTCATGGTGTTTCTGGTTTCTTCGTTGATAAAAGGACATCAAAATAGAAAATCAAACTACAAAATCCTCTTTTCCTTGATTGATGTAAATGAAATAAAAAATTTGAATTGGTGTCAGTTAATCTTAAAGAGTCTTGGAACAACTTTTCAAGAATGGAGGAAAAAACCAAATGGTTTCTTCACAGGATCTATAACTTTCTTTCTGGTACATAAAACATTCTTTGGTTTATAGAGATAGGTTCATTTGCTATAAAATGTTGGTTCATTATTATTAAAGTAAAGATTCATTATTGTATTCAAGCATTCATTTGTTTAAAGTTATGGATTCATTACTTTATTAATAAATGTTCATTAGTTTATCAATAGAGGTTAATTAGTTTATTAATAGAGATCTATCGATTTATTAATAATGGTTCATTACTTAATAAAAAAAGTTCATTTGTTATAAACTATTGGTTCATTATAAATAATCACTAAGTTCCTTTTTGAAATATTGTAGGTTCATTACTTATTAACTGTTGGTTAATCAATATTCTAATTAACTTTTTTTTCCTCAAATGGATAGCTAGCTTACTTAGACAGGGGTTGAGCTCAAAGTAAGAGAAACTACAAGAAAAATCCCAACCCTATCAAACTGGACAGCAAAGATAGTCAGAAAAAGAGTTAAAGAACTTAAAGAAGGAGGCTTCGGCAAAGGCAAAGTTGTAGACATATTGCCTATCATTGAAATTTCTAAAGATGAAGAAGAACAAATGGAAGATGAACAAGTAAGACAAAAACAACCTCAAACAACAGAGTGCAAGAAGGTAAATTACAACTTAATAATTAATTTTGTGTGAATTTTTTTTATTCGTTGGTTCATTACTATAAATCAAAGGTTCATTAGTTAAAAAAAAAAGGTTCATTTTCCTTATTAATTAACTCTATGTTCATTATATACCTTATGTGAGTTCATTATAATGTTTGTATTGATGCATTAGTTATTAACTATGTTAACTACAGAAAGCTACAGAAAAAGTTGAAAAAGTCCTGATTGCAATCAAGAAAATTGCAGAGACACTAGTAGAATTTGGAAAAGCAATGGCAGAAGTTGGAAGGACTAATTCAACTCATGTTATACAGAAAACTTCTAACAAAGTCAATGAAATCTTTAACATATCTTCAAGCTCTCGGGGAGAGCAACATAATGATGATGATGATGATTTGCCAATGAAAGCTTTCTATAAGTAATTATTGAGCTTGAAAGGGCAACAATAAAGATGCAACCATCTACTGCTTCATTCTCATTGGGACTATCCTCTAGTCCACAAACAGTAAAAGTGGAAACACTAGTAGGCACAAAACAAAACAATGAATTAGCTAATGATGATGATGATGATGATTTGCCAATGAAAGCTTCCTACAGGCAGTTGTTGAGATTCAAAGGGTAGCAATAAAGATGTAACCTCATATTGCTTCATTCTCCTTGGGACTATCGTCTAGTCCACAAATAACTAAAGTGGAACACTAGTAGGCACAAAAAAAAAAATAATGAATTAGCTAATGAGCTGGAAACACCAGTACTTAAGCTTCAAAATACAACATTGCAAATACAACCCCCTTCCTTCTCCTTAGGACTAACACCTCCTGATATTAGTTCTAAAAAAAACTAATATAAAAACAACAAACTCATCTGCTTCAACAACAAACTGTTCCACTTAAACAAAAAATTACTCTGCAAATTGCTATGGTTATCATAGAGCCACCTCAAATGCTTGGGGAACCTCAAACACCTATACAAATATTTGATGAGTATGTATCCTAAATTAGTACCATAAATGTTCATTTTTTTAAGCTATAGGTTCATTAGGAACATACTAAACGTTTTATTAATTTATACAGTGAAGTTCATTTGTTTTAAACTGTAGGTTCATTAGGTGTATAGCAAAGGTTCATTAGGTGTATAGCAAAGGTTCATTAGTCTAATAATAAAAGTTCATTATGCATGCACAATAGCTTCATTAACATTCTACTTTTTTCTTTTAGAGTAATTGAAGAACCTGAATCAGAAATAGAAAATGTGCAGAAAAGAAAAAGGCCAACAAAGAAGCACAAAAGGGTTCATTTAGCTTTGAGATCCCCATTCTAGACAGGCAATGATGCAATACTTGACAATTTAACTACAAAAAAAAAAAATTAATCTCAGAGTTTGCATTTACATCTGTAACAGAACAGAGCAGAAAATAGTGAGTTCCATACTCTATAGCTTCACTATTTGAATGCACTAGCTCTATTACATGATAACTGTTTGTTTATTACATTAACCATTTTTTATTTCATTTTCTGATAGCGAAATATTGTTCACGTATGATGATTAATTTCTTACAAGAGAAATATTTCAAACCCTTTTCGAAAGAGAGGTTGAAAAGAGTATAATAGATATTTGGTCTATAAGGATGAACATTGTTCACATAAAAAAGAGTATTCTTCTCAACCAATGCATATGTAAGTAAAATGTTCCTTTAATTTACTTGCAAGTACACTTTCTTGACAAATGTAAATTTATTACTTCATATTGTTAGGTTAATTAATTCAATTTTATTTATTTTTAGCTTCAATTGGATACAACAAAGTCGTTCATTAGGAGTCTACACCCACAACAATGTCAACAGAATTTTGAAACAATTTTGAAAAAGGAATTAGACTATATGAAAATTAACATTGTTGAAGCTAACATGGTAAGTGCTATCTTCATTATCTTGCTTAATGATTTACTTTCATTACTCAAGTAATAAAGGTTCATTAGTTAAACTAACAAGATTAATTAGTTATTAATTAGATAACTATAATTTTATTATTATGATTTTTGTCAAAATTTGTATTTGTTTGCTTCATGATATAGGTTCATTACTCACTTAATAAAAGGTTCATTATTTAGAAAAGCAAGGTTCATTTGTTATGAATTGTTGGTTAATTATCAATAAAGGTTCATTTTTTATGAACTATAGGTTAATTATGATTAAAGGTTCATTACTTGATCAATAAAAAAATTCATTTTTTTGTAAACTGTAGGTTCATTAGATTATCAATAAATGTTCATTTTGTTCTAAAATGTAAATTTATTACGAATGAATTAAAAGTTCATTAGGTTATCAATAAAGGTTCATCAACTTATCAATATAGGTTCATTTATTATGAACTATAGGCTCATTATGATTAAAGTCAAGATTCATTACCTAATAATAAAACTTCATTACTTAAAAAAGCTAGGTTCATGAATCAATTAATAAAGGTTCACTAGTTTTCAAACTATAGGTTCATGAATTTTCATCATTTTTAACTATGCATACTCAATTTTGAGGTTTTCTTCCACATTCATCAATATGAACACTATTTTGTGGATTGCATTAACATCAAATTGGGAAATATAGATGTTATAGATAACAAAGCTCTACAACTCTCTTACAATAATAAATATGAAGGCTTGCTAAGAATACTGGTAAATTCAATTGTTATAGGCTTCATTAAAATCTATGTAATGGGTTCAAATAGTAATGAGCAGTAGGTTCATTATTATTTATGTTTTCTATATTGCTTGTTATTTTAGATTCCTTACTTTCTCTATATTACAGTCGAAAGCATTCCAAATCTACTTGACCAAAAAAAAAAAAACTCCATCAAGACAAAGATTTCTCAAAATATGATGAAAATTTAGTGAAAATGCCATGGAGATCAAGCAAACAGAAGATTGTGGAATCTACACAATGAGACATATGGAGATGTATAATGTAGATAAAGAAAATTGGAGTTCTGGTTTCAGAAAAAGATAATGATTAGCTTTTCCTGAAATCCCTCAGGGCAAAGTACTGCTCAAATATTATGTTGATGAAAATTAATATATGCAGGAATGAGTTACTGAAACAAGCAAAAAAAAAAAAACAATTTGTTGAATCAAAGAAAAAATGAAGACCTTGAGAATGTTTGTGATTACATATTGGAATGTTTCACTGGGATGTATTTTGAAATGATTTGGAAACACAATTAAAATTGTAGCATAAATATTTTGCAATATTAATATAGCACATGTTGATTATAGGTTCTTTAAAATTTAGTGAGAATATTTAAATAATACAAGCTCATTTGTCATAAACTATAGGTTCATTGACAATATATTAAAGGTTCATTACGTTATAGACACATGTTTATTTTGTTTTAAATTATGCATTTATTAAGATTGAATTAAAGGATCATTAGTTTTTAATGTTCATTTGTTATAAACTGTAAGATCATTATAATTAAAGTAAAGATTCATTAATTATCAATGAAAGTTCATATTTTGTAAGCTGTAGGTTCATTAATTAAAGGTTCATTAGGTTACTAATAAAAGTTCATTTTGTTTAAAAATGTACATTTATTAAGAATGAATTAAAGATTTATTAGGTTCAATACTTAAACAATAAAAGTTCATTTGTTGTAAACTATAGATTTATTGAGAATAATAAATTAAATGTTCATTAGATTATCAACAACAGTTCATTTTGTTTTAAATTGTACATTTATTAAGAATGGACTATAAAAGTTCATTTGTTATGAATTGTATGTTCATTATCATTAAAGGTTCACTACTTTATCCATAAAAGTTCATTTGTTGTAAATTGTAAGTTTATTATGAATAAAGTAAAGGTTCATTACGTCATTAATATGTCAATAAGCATTGATTTATTGTAAATTGCACATACATTAGTAATGAAATAAAACTAGAGCTTCACTGATTATTAATGAATAAATAATGTGACCCAAAAAGTATCTTTACAATTATAGTGACTATAAAAAATTCAAAAAAATTGAATTTACAACTCAAAGATGATTTAAAATTGAATGTGGAATAACAGTTATCAATTCTGAACTGCCACAATTTGGATGAACTAGATATCGTTCTCCAACTATCTGTGAAACACTTTCCTATAAAACAAACAACAAATTCATTAAACCATCATTCCCAGCTTTATTTCAAAAATCAAAGACAGGTTCATCGTTTATACCTCAACACAAGTTTGTACAGCAATTTTAGTATGCAATGCAGCAATTTGAGCATTTTTCCTCCTACCCTTGGCTTGATTAAACTTCTTCTCTATTATACTTTTAATTCTTTTATTGCATTGACCTTTTGCTCTACTACTAAGTGGATTATGTATTTTTCCACTTGAACAAAAATTTGTATCAGTTTCTTCTTCTATGCAAATAGAACCAACAACCTCTATAATTTACGTTTTTGCACTTTCAAAAGCTTCTTCATAATGTTGTCTAGCCTCTATATTATTTTCACTAGCTAAAATTAATTTGTGGAAATTTCTCATCATCTGTATCCTCTAAAGAGAATTGGCAAAACCACATTCATCTTATGAAAAGCGCGATGGAACATCAAATATTCTCTTATCAATCAGACCTTTTGTCCACCTCTACACAATATATTTCTTTGGAATTTCATTGACACAATGGACATTTATAACATGCGAACAATGGGAGCAAAGAATCCCTACTTGAAAAAAAACATAACTATTTAAAAGTTCATTGTTATTTACCTATAGGTTCATTAATTTTGAACTATAGGTCATTAATTCTATACAACTTCATAAAAAAAACGACAAAATTCACAGATTTTCGCATAACACACAAATAGACAGTACTTAAAAAAGGAAAATTATCTACTAGTTAGCAATATTTGCCTATACGTTCATTAGTTATCAACTACAAGTTCATTAATAAAACTATAGATTATTAGTAAAAATATTCATTACTATATTAATGGAGATTCATTAGTATATTAATAATGATTCATTAGTTTAATAATACAAGTTTTATTAATTTATTAACAAAGGTTCATTACTTAATTTGCAGAGGTTCATTAGTTAAATAAAAATTTTGTATTGAAAAGAATCAATACTGATTGGTTAGGTATCCATTTTTGTGTTCTTATATCATTAGAATTAGGGTCAATTCATCCTATTTCATCCGATCCGAGATGTGATATGGTTTTGAAGGATGAATTGGATATGGACAGTTCCAATAAGATTTCCCATCTCATGGAAAATCCTTTTCGCTTCGCTTAGCCCTATCCCCCTCTAGGGGTATTTTAGTGATAGGTCCTATAGGAATTGGACGATCCTATTTGGTCAAATACCTAGCGACACACTTTTGTAGGTTCATTAGTTTAACATTAAAGGTTTGTTGTTAACCGTAGATTCATCTGCAAATTTGTTTATTTGTTAAATGATTTAGGTTCATTACTCAATTAATAAAGGTACACTACTTAATAATCACGAGTTCATTCAACACAATATGAAGGAAAACTTGAGCTACAAAAATATTTGCATGAAGGCTTCATTAATTATCAAACATGTTCATTCAACAACATAAATGTTCCTTAACTTAGAATTCATAGATTTTCATGTACCACAGAAATCATCTTGCAAGTGCGAGATATAGACATATCTGCAATATCAAAAACAACTTCATGACGAATAATGTCCAAATCTAGCCGCCAAACATGATACTTAAGAATACTACCATTATTAGCCACACAAATTTGATTACAAGAACAACCCTTCATATATTGCTCCCCAAATAGAAAATATATCTCCAGTGTATATAATTCTCTCGTATGTGAAAAAAGCTTCACACCATCCAAAACCATTGATGCAATACCATGCAAACAATGCATATATTCTCCATTTTCTTTGTTTCTCCATTCCGAAACAACATTAACAAAACAATTGTAAGAATCACAAAGACAAGCAGTTTTGAAGAGCCTCTTAGATACAACACAATGGGTAGTCTCACACTTTTGTGATGACAGAATTCCATCCGAAATTTTTTTTTTTTTACTAAATGTAGGACACCATTTATGTCTAATATCAAAAAACTTTTGCATCCAAGGATTATTTTGACACTGATATTCCAATTCCAAACTAAAGAAGAAGAAAAAAAGAAGAAATAAACACAATATTCATAAAAAAAAAGAAGCAACATAATGAAGAAAGTGAGAAGCAAAGAAAAGGCCACATCGCACATAGGTTCATACAATAAAATAGCAAAATTTATTACAAATCACATATCTGCTCCAATAAAACTCAAACTCAGCCTCTGTATCATAGTATTTAAAGACTTGATTGAATAAATCAACAAATCCCTTTTGACTTCTCAAAGATTTGATATTCTTCTTTGAATTTTCCCCTATATGCCATATACAAAGTCTATACTGTGAATTTCAAAAAACTTGAGCAATAGCAGCGGATTGATCCATCATTATAGTCTGTGAATATCTACCTCCCATTGATCTCGAAAATGTACTAAACAGCCACACAAAAAACTCTATTTTCTCATTTAATAGAAATCTGCATCCAAACATCACGTTCATACAATAATGGTTCATATCTACAAATCAAAACACAAATAATATATATATATATATATATATATATATATATATATATATATATATATATATAACATCCATTAAATCCTAATGAATAACCTACAGTTATTAACTAATGAGCCTTTAATAATAACCTAAATTTCACAGCATAAGAACTTTTATTAATAAATTAATGAATATTTACTTTGTTCCTAATGAATAAACTATAGTTAAAAAAAACTTTTATCAGTAAACTAATAAATCTCTATTAATAAATTAATGAATATCTACTGATAAATTAATGAACCTTTAATATATTCTGAATGAACGTTTACTAACAACCTACAGTTTACAATAAATGAACCTAAATAATGAACTTTAATTGATAAACTAATGAATATTTAACAATAAACTAATAAATATTTACTTTATTCTTAAAGAACATTTACTAATAACCTACAATTTAAAACAAATGAACTTTTATCAATAAAATAATAAACTTTTATGTATTTGTAATGAGCATATACTATATAAAAAACAAACAGGTATCAATAAAACAATAAATATACCTACAAACGGACCATAAATCATATCATATCTATTAATACGATAAGTTGTATCATGCACTAAAAGATCTCCAAAAAGTATAATCATTATATAAATCATATGCATCTTCAGCAGATTTTACAGATACACCCAACAAATCATTCCTAGCAGAAGCAGCAACAATACAATTATCATCTCAAAAACATAAATAAGAATTCATCAACACAAAAACTAATGAACCTCTATTAATAAATAATGAACCTCTATCAATAAAATAATGAACCTACAATTTATAACAAACAAACTTTTATTAATAAACTAAAATACCTTTATTTTAAAACAAATCAATCTGTACTTGATGAAATTCAGAAACAATACACAAATTATGATGCACCTCTATTAATAAATAATGAACTTCTATTAATAAAATAATGAATTTCTATTGATAAATTAATAAACCTCTATTGATAAACTAATGAACTTCGATTAATAAAATAATGAATATACAATTTACAATAAACAAACCTTTTTAATAGACTAAAAAATATGTATTCTAAAACAAATCAATCGGTACCTGATGAAATTAATAAACAATACAAAAAAATTATGATGCACCTTTATTAATAAAATAATGAACCTCTGTTGATAAATTAATAAAACTCTATTGATAAACTAATTAATTTCTATTAATAAAATAATGAATAAACAATTTACAACAAACAAACCTTTATTACTAAACTAAAAAATCTGCATTCTAAAACAAATCAATTTGTACATGATGAAATTCAGAAATAATACACAAAAATTATGATGCACCACCAATCCATAACATTCATAAAAAAAAAAAAAATACAAACAACAGAACTGTACAATATCAAACAACACCAACACAGATTAAATATATAGTCAAATTTATACAATTACATATTATAATTTCAAACTAACAATCAAACAAAATCATACTTGCATTCGAAGAAGAAGCCACAATCCTACTCTTTAAACCTATACCCATTGAATCCTCTTCAAAGCAAATAAAACAATTATAAAATCAAATCGCAGCAGAAAATCACACCAACTGAAATACTAACAGAAACACAACAACTGAAAATCGCACCAACTGAAATCCCAGCAGAAACGTAACAACTTAAAATCGCACAAAGAATAAAGAAGAGAATGAAAGATAGAGATTGAATAACTCCCAAATAGCAGAAAATCGCATCAGAAGAGGAAGAAAATTAGAAGAAAAAGAATAGTAAAATAACGATCTATCTTCGTTATCTGCTGTTAAAATTTAAAAATTAAAAACAAAAATTATGGCCTTTTACATGTGTGAAATGGACTCTCGGTCCATAATGCTCTATGATCAGGGTCCATGATATAATTTGCTATGAGAACATGTTCCTTGCTGCACAGAATTTGACTTTGGATAGGTTTCCTCTAAATCACAATAATCCCGATCTCGCTCTGAAGATAATGTGCAATTTATTGGAGTTTGTTTGAAAACAACAAGTTTGTTGTTTTGATTTGAATTTGAAAGACAAGCTGCATTTTCAGAAACCTTACCTTCACCAGTTTCTGAGTCATTACAGGAGTCATTGCTGTCAATATCGATCCCCAATGATGATGTTTCATGCATGTCAGAGTCACAACAAGCACATGTTTTGGCAAAGATAAATCGATAATAGTCTTTATGTACCAAAATCTAAAATTTGATTTTCATAAGCAATAACTAGCTTCTTGTTGATGTTGGTAGGCAGAGTAGTACTGATATTTGAGCTGCATCATAACGAGTGCAACTAAAAGTGTCAGGGTCCAAAGTTATGAATTTCCCTAAAAATCTCGCAAACCATTGGAAGAATTCCTTGATCCATAAGTGTAGTTGCACACAATGACATCTCATCCATACAAAACGTTTCATAGGAACTAGCAGCGGATCAAAACTCCTGATATCTGAGAACCATTGGCCTAGAAGTTCATATTTCTTTTCCATATATGATGATAGTTGTTTCGGATTACCAAAAGTTAAGAGAACCATGGCGTTGCCTATAGGTGCAGCTTGGATATTGTCATGCCTATCTTCCAATAAAAATCCTGAATAGAGAACACTCCTTTTGAATCATTAAGGAATCCAATAGCCAAGCGATTAAGCTACTCCTTATTGGCAGTGGTACCCAGATAATGGCCATCAAAAGAACAGGATGTGCTATTTGATATTACATCGGTATATGAACGATGATCACATTGTCTATAAGCCATAGCAGGGGCTCGAGAGGTGGCGACAAGCTGGTTTGCCCCAATGGAAACAACATTAATATAGTGGAGAATTGGGTGATAATCTGTAATAGAGTTGAGCTTTATAAATCCAAAAGTCTTTCCTGCACGAGTCGGGCGTTTAGGTATGTAGACCTGTGCAATGCTCCAATGCTTGGATAAAAGATGCCAAAGTGCTTATGCTTTCCAATGGATGGAGGTGACGATGAGAGGTGGGTGAGGGGGATGGGTGTCAGGGTAGGTTGATGGCAGCATCATGGAAACACATGGAGACATTAAAATGATACATATATATATATATATATATATATATATATATATATATGGATTTATTGGAAGTCTTGATTGAAGTCCTTTTGAGAGGAACTTAGTCCCTTATGCCACTAGAGCAGCTGCCCTGGGCATCTAAAACTATATCATTTGAAGACTAAATATTGAAAATAACCATACCTGGTAATTCCATACTCCAACCTCATTATAATATTCATTTTTTTAGTTGCGCCACAATAATCAAGGGGTGAGTTCAAAATCAATTTGATTTTAAGATTTCTAATAAAACTTTGGTTTTCTGTACGTTTTTATCAATTTATAATTTTTTTTTTCAAAATTGAAAACAAAAAAATTATAAATACTCAAAAAATAAGATGCTTGTGATTTTCTTTCTTTCTTTTTTGTTTGTTAGAAGGATTTTATTTTATTTTTTGTTTGAATATCATTTATTTATTGGAAAAGTCTTTCATATCCTTTTTTTATATAAAAATCTTTCATATTTAATTAAAGTTCATTGAATTTAGTCTCATTTATTTAGATTTTGATTTGATAATACTAAAAAATAAGATGATTGTGATTTTCTATCTTTTTTTTTTTGTTTGTTAGAAGGATTTTATTATTATTTTTAAATATCATTTATTTATTGGAAAAGTCTTTCATATCTTTTTTTTTTAATAAAAATCCTTCATATTTAATTAAAGTTTATTGAATTTAGTCTCATTTATTTAGATTTTGATTTGATAATTATGTATATCATCTGATCCTATTTATGTAACTAAAACTTGTTAAATTTAATTCTACATATTCATTTAGTTAGCATTTCTTTTGTTTCAATTCAGTCCTCCGTACTCTATTAAAAATTCAACACTTTATTTTTGAGCTTGTAGTTTGGTAATGAGTTCAACAGCAATTATAGGATTTTGAGATTATATGATTCTTCAGTTGATGAGATCTTTGGCTCAGATCTTCATTGCATTAATCAATTGCTTAAGACTTTAATGTTTAAGGCTAAGTTGAAGTAAATCTATGTAAACTAATATTGCAATGAGTTTTTTTGGGGTGGCAACAATTTCTATTTCTCTTTTGTTGTTATGTTACATTAGCAAAGCATATACTAAAAGTTCAGTAACTTGAGTTTATTGTCTATAACCATTTGAAACAAAGTACAACTTGAGATGAACTAGTTAGTATTACACAACCTTCAGTGACAAAGATGGACAAAAGACTTGAATACATTATCATACAAAAAGTAATAAAATGAAATCATAAATTCTTCAATATGATAGACCAACTTGTATCGCCAATTTGGATTGATATGAAGAACAGTGATGATTCCTACAAAGAACATAATGAATGATACACAAAAGCTTGCCAAGAACACCACATGATCAATCTCATACCATTTTCCATAAACTTCATTTGGCAATGGTGTTGCTGACGAACTTGACTTCCCATGATCACCATTACAGCTTTTCTCCACTAGTAATCCGCAAAGTAATGGATTTCCCTCAAAGCTGTCTTTATCAAACGTACCAAATTGATATTTCCTATCTGGCGTCGATCCTGATAAATTATTGTAAGCTACAGAAAACACTTCTAGAAAGCGCAAAAGTATCAAGTTCGGAGGAATTTTTCCACTCAACTTATTATAAGAAAGGTCCAAACTCTCTAATTGAGAAATATTTGAGAAGGATATGGGAATAGAATTTGTCAGTTGATTGTGGGAGAGATTTAGTGCATGAAGTTTGGATAGATTTCCTAACTCATATGGGATCTCACCTATTAGGTTATTTTGTGACAAGTCTAATCCTGTCATATGATTAAGAATGCCACCCTTATATGTGAGAATCAATTTTTTTGTAACAAACTCAACCTGGTGCTGCACTAAAAAAAGGGAGATAGGAGGTGAGTAAAATTGGATAGTTAATCCAACGTACAAGGGACTTGCCTTGTAATCATTCATTGTAGACCCAAAAATCCCGTCAATACGAGGAGTACTGAAACCACCACCAACTCCACAGGAGAAGAGTTTACCTAAGCATGGAGGTATAGATCCAGTGAAAGAGTTTCTTGAAAGATCCAATAAGTTGAGATAATTTAGTTCACACAACCAATTTGGAATAATTCCGTCAAAATGATTTCCTCCTAATAGAAGAATCCCTAAGTGTTGAAATGCAACAAAACTATCGGAAATGCTACCAGAAAAATTGTTATCTTTCAAGTTTAATGATCCCAAGGTCGATAAATTGAGGATAGCTTCTGGTAATGATCCACTCAATTTGTTTGCTTGCAAATTAATGTACGACTGGCCAAATTGACGTATGTTAAAGCAAGAAGGTGGTACTCTTGAAAAAGAGTTGTGAGAAAGGTCCAAGTACGAAGCTGAGAGAAATTTACATGGAATTTCACCTTCAAAAAGATTATAAGAAAAGTCTAAGATTCTCAAAAATGTGCTGTTGATCAACCTGCTCGGGATCTCACCATGGAAATAATTGTTGCTAAGATTAAATTGTCTTAGGAAACTAAACTTGGTGTATAGATTCGACAGAGCTCCCACAAAATGGTTGTCATTTAGTTCCAAAGAAATTAATCCAGTCAAATTAAATTGACTTGTGAATACTTGGCCATGAAATTTATTGTGATCTAGCTTCAAATTAACCAATGAAGTGCAAATTGAAAGCAGCTTCTCCGGTATTTCCCCTGAGAATTTATTGAAAGACAAATCCACAATCTCCAACTTACAGTCGTCGCTAGGTGAGAAAGGAAAATAACCTTTAAAATTGTTTTCAGCTAAATTCAGATATTTCATCTCTGCTATTCCATGAATATACCCATTGAAAGAGTTATTCTTAAGACTTAGGAAGAATAGTCCTGTATTGTTCTCAATTAACCAGTTCGGAAACCTTGCATTTAACTTGTTGTGAGATAGGTCGAGGCTTTCCAGTCTAAACTGGCAAAGGAGAAATTCAGGAATATCTCCAAGCCCACACTTTTGCAGAAAAAGATGCTTTAACTGGAATGATGGAACCCAACCCGGATATTTACTCTCAACCTTCACGTTGTTGTTGCAATCTAATACAACTGTCTCAAGCTTAGAATTATTTGCAAATATTTTGAATGAAAATAAACCCTCAAAAAGATTACCGCTGAGTCCGATATACTCTAAGGATTTGAGGTTACCAAAGATATTTAAAGGAATATGCCCTGTGAATTGATTCTCTGATATATCCAAGTATCTAAGAGATGTCAAATTTTGAAGGCACACAGGAAAATTGCCTGCGAACTCGTTCCAACTCAAATCCAACTCTACAAGTCTTTTCATGTGGCACCAACCTATATAAAAAAAATTCTCCGTTTTAATTTAATTTTCTTAATAACATAACATAATAATCATTGCAATTGACAATGATGCCGTTACAAACATTCCTTTGAAATAACATAAAATGTTTACCTAGCATAGAACCATTGAGATGGTTTTCTCTTAAAGATAATGCTGTGAGAGAAGGTGTTGCCCACATATTTTCTGGAACACTTCCACTCAAAGAATTGAATCCCAAATCTAAAATCTCTAAATTTGTAAAAGTTGAAAACACTGCATGAAAATAAAAAGAAAATATGATTTGGATAATCCAATAAATCAATATTAGATTTGAGAGTAGTATTAGAATTTAGACCTTCGACTATTTTTCCCCTTTATCTAAGAATAAAATGAACAATGAAATAAAAGCAACTGAATTGATTTATATTTTCAAAAGATAAAATATTTTTATATTAGTTTTACCTTGTAGTGATAGAGTTCCGGTCAGCCCGTTATTGTGTAACCTGAGCACTCTCAAACTGTTCAATCCAGTTAGTTCTGTAACAGAGTCAATCTCATTAAAGGTCAAATATGATATTAGTTAAACGAGAAGTAGAAAAGTGGAAAAATAAATGGAGATGTATAGAGTTGAAGCCCTATAAGGCTTTTGCTTGTTTAGAGATTTTAACACACTAAACCAAGCAAATAAATATCCACTTTCAAACAAATTAAAGAATCAGCCCTAAAAAGTAAAAAGGGAATAATAATAATAATAATAATAATAATAATAATAATAATAATAATAATAATAATAATAATAATAATAATAATAATAATAAAGAGCTTTGTCGCCCTAAAGAGAAATTGAGCTTAATTGTATTATTCCCCCACCCTATAGTGAAACCTTCCCCATTGTATGTTCATTAGAACTTACATAAAAGAATTTAGAGTATTACCTTACAATTGCACATATAAGGCTTTAATTTTACTTATTTCTCTTTTTATTATTAGAGTTTTTTCTTTTTTTGAAAAATTAGTATTTGCTCCCTAAGATTCGACATATTATACTAGTACTCGTATGAAGTTTAGAATTTACATGATTTGTCCACTTTATTTTAATATATTTTACTAATATATGTCAATCCGTTAAATTTTCTATCAAACAAATGTTAAATTATTACGAAATAACAAAGAGAAAATTACAATTTACTTTATATGGTTTGATATATTAATTGTACTAGTACCCCTAAGGTTTGATAAATTTTTACTAGTACCCCCTTGAGCCAAACAAAAAATATTTTTCTGATTACCGGAAAATGTTTTGGATTTAATAGAAGGATTATATAGTTTAACGGAAATAAAACATGAAAGAACAAATTTGATAAATTTTAAATCTCATGGGTACTAATACAATATGTTAAATTTCATGAGGCAAATAGTAATTTTTTCCTTTTTTACTCTTGATTTTCATTGCTTACTATTTGGTAAAAAATCTATATTATAATTTAGTTTGACAGTAATTTTAAGTTACTTTGACGAATAATCTATGTTTAGTAAAGTAGATTATTTTAAAAAAAGCTAGATTATAATCTCCAAAAAAAAAAATAAACTACTCCTACTAGCATCCAAAAATAATATAGTAGATTATTATATTTTTTTTCCTGTTATACCCTAATTCTCTTTGTTTAATGACATTGTTTTTAGTTCTCACCTAAAAAATATAGGTCTTAAACATTTTCTTATTCTGCTCTCTTGTTTATTTCAGCTATTTAGCTCTCATTAATTAATGTGTACAATTAATATTTAAGATTTTTGGATATCTAAATTTATTAATTAGTTTGTTCTCTAGTTATATATCACAATATAAATAACTAGATTTCCACTATTTTTAAAATACAATATTAGATTCAATTATTATTATTATTATTATTTTACATTTTTCAACTAGTTTTATCAAATACTTTTAATTCAATCAATTAGATTTTCAGCTAGTAGATTATCAGCTTGAATCTATATTATCAATTAGTTTTACAAAAAAAAGAGCTTTATTAGTCTTAGATTAGTTAAGTTCTTTAAATTGATTATTGCTTGGATAACCATTTCACAAATCCACTTATCATGACCGCACACTTAATCCTCGTGGGACAATACTCTCTCATCACTTTATTAATAGTCACGACGACTAGTTCACTTGCTATATATCGCAATTAGCTATCCCTTCACCATGACACATTCCTGTTTCCTTCCCTATCACCAGCCAAAACACCAACCCTTCGACACACAAACATCTTCATCTACCAACCGTCGCACTCCACCTCCAACAGGCAAAGTCATTTATGTTGAGAATTTTCCTAGTAGTTGGAATGCAGAGGCATTGTGCGGACTCGGATCCAGGCACTGGAAAATCATTGACGTGTACATCCAAAGCAAGCTCAATTACAAAGGGCAGACCTTTGGTTTTATCAATTTGTTTTCTATACGTAACTGTCATGCTGTTCTTCAGTACATTAATGCGGTTTCAATTGGATCTCATAAACTACAAGGTAAGGTCTCTTATTATAGTAAACCATTTCAAGCTAATGGTACTTCTGATTTGTCCTACCGGCCATCTAAAAAATATGTGAATTTACTTTCAACTCCGGTTTCTGCATATAACAAACGTGATCGAAGTACATATGTCGATGTGGTTACCAGTAATTCTCGTCGGCCGGTCTCTCCTCCTATCTCAAATACTATTGACGGGCGTTATGTAGCACCTAATGTAGGCAATGAATGGCTGGATTGCTTGGCCATCGGTTTTATCCATGAAGTTCAAATGGTGTTCTCCATTCATGATTCTCTTAACAATGCAGGTCATGATTGTGTTAGAGCAAGACCAATGGGAGGTGCTGTGTTGAAAGTCAGCACTGACTTTCCTTCACCAGCCTTTTCTCTACTATTCTAGAATCATCAAGATATTATAAATTCTATATTGTGTCAAACTCATTTAATCGGTTTTCGCGTCAGCATAACAAAGTCGGCTACTATTGCCGACATTCACTAACTATATATGGTCCTTTGCCCATTTCTAAGTGTGTGTGTGAGAATGTGAGTTGTGTGTATAAGTGCAAAGTGCAAGTAGTGTCCAGTGTGTGGAAGAGAGTGCTTAAGTATGTGTATTAGTGAAAAGTAAGTGTGTGTGCCGTGAGTGAATTGTCTGATGTGCAAGTGTGTTGTAAAAATTTCATTTTCATATAATAAATATTTTGCATTTTCATTTTAGTCCACTCCAAAATTCATCGGGTATCAGAGCCAAGTTGGTATGGGACCAACATAAGTGATCAAGAGCTCGAAGTAAAGACAATCAGGAATCGTGGATTGCGTATTCGTGCAGAGTCCGAGACTGTGAAGCAAATTGGTTAGGGACCAAGTTTACTTGATCACGATGGTGGATTTTCAAATGATGGGCACCATCGAAAGGCTCAACGATCACAATTATAGTTCGTGGAAAACCATTATGAAGTCGTATTTGGAGGGATAAGAATTGTGAGAAATTGTTGGTGGAAGTGACACCACAACACCTCAAGACACTAGAACAAGCACTTATGCAACCAAAGTACAAAAATGGAAGGCCAAAGCTGGTAAGGCTCTATACGTTATTAAAATTTCTGTTGATGATGATATTCTCAAATATATAAAAGATGCAAGAACACCAAAGGAGGCATAGGATATTCTTGCATCTCATCTTTTATATTGCAATATGACTTATCTATTATGATTGCATAAGATTTTAATGTTATTCTTTTAGTTGAGGATAGATAGTTTATTGCTATTAGCCCATCTCCACCTTCAGAGGATTTTTTATCTTTTGTGCACAACTCTCAATTTATTGATTTAGCACTCATTGGTAAAAAAATTTACTTAGGGTAATTCATTCAGATAAAGCAGAATTGATCGGTTTCTTATTAACTTGGTTTGGACTCTCTCTTTTCCAAGGTCTAAATACTCTTATGAAAACTCTTTCATATCACTGTCCTATTATGTTATCCATCAATGACTTCAATTGGCATCCCAAACCATTTAGATTCTTATACTGCTGTCTACAACATAAGGACTTTATAAAAATGGTTCAATCATGGTGGGAGAACTTCTCTATTATTGATGCTCAAGCCCCTTCTATTCTTCAGAAACTGAAAATGCTAAAAATTTGTCTTATTCAATGGAACCATGATGTTTATAGCAACATTGACCGATCAATTGAGATGCTTAAGTCTAAGCTGGAAAAGATTAATTTAGAAATTGAAAACTCATCTTCACTTCTAAATAACTCAAGGCTAGTGCTCCTGCATAGATGGAGTCTTATTTAGAGAAATCTTTGGGCTAAAATACGATAAAAGGGTGGGTCCCTTTAGCAAGAAAAATCTAGAGCTCTATGGTGTAAGGAAAAGGATAAGAATACAAAGTACTTCCACCTGACTGCTACAAAAAGAGGTAAAAAAAATTTCATTGATGTCATTTCCACGCCAGAGGGCAATCTTTACTCCCCTAAAGAGATCAGGAAGAGTATTCTGGATTATTATAAACTACTCTTTAGAGATGTTTCTTTAATTAGGCCTTCTCTTATGTCACCGGAATTTAAAAAGCAATTAGCTAAAAGCTCTTCGCTTTTAGAGTCATCTTTTAGCTTTGATGAGATTAATTCTACAGTATGGTCTTGCAAAGGTGATAAAGCTCCAGGATTGGATGGTCTTAATTTCTCCTTATTTAAAGCAACATGGGACTTTATCTGTTTCAATATTGTAGAATTGGTGGATATGTTTTATAATTCTAGAAAGCTACAACATGGAATCACCTCCTCCTTTGTCACTGTAATTCTAAAGATTGAAGGGGCAACAAAGGTTTTAGACTTTTGCCCAATAAATCTCATTAGGAGTCTATACAAAATCATCTAAAAAATACTGGCTAATAGACTCGTAGTGTGGTGGCTGATGTTGTTGATTTACAGTAAAGAATATTTATCATTGGGCATAATATTTTAGACAGTGTACTCATCACTAATGAAATTATCCATTTTCTAAAAAAAATCAGGTACTAATGGTATTTTCTTCAAGTTGGACTTCCACAAAGCATTTGAAAGTATTAATTGGAGTTATCTCGATTCCATTCTATAACAAATGAATTTCAGTTCTAGATAGAGATCTTGGATACATGCATGCATCTCCTCAGCTAAGGTTTCCTTTCTGGTCAATGGGTGTCCTAAGTGGAAATTGTGTTGCAAAAGCGATGGCGACAAGGCAACCCTCTCTCCCCTCTCCTTTTTATCATAGCAGCTGAACACTTCTCTGTTATGCTTAAGTCAGCATCCTCAACTGGGATTTTCTTTGAAGTGCCATTCTCATCTACCTCTCAAAAGATCATGCACTTACAATAAGCAAATGATACTTTGCTATTTTGCAGCACATATGAGGCAGATCTTATTAACGTCAAGTGTCTACTGAAGCATTTTTTCTCTCATATATGTCATGCATATTAATTTTGAAAAAAGTTATATCATTGGGCTCAATGTGGCCTATTCTTGGGTTATAAAAGCAGTTGATCTCTTTCACTGAAAATATTCCTCTCTCCCTTTCTCCTACTTAGGTGTTCCTATTGGCATAAATCCTAAACATAGATCTGTGTGGGAACTTATTATTTTGAAAATTAAGAAGAAGTTGGCATCTTGGAAATCAAAATTCTTATCTTTTGAAGGAAGGCTTACCTTGATTAAGGCATCTCTGAATAATCTTCTGATATATTATCTTTCCCTATTTAAGCTCCCTATATTTGTGGCTTCTCATATTGACTCTTTATTTAAGGCATCTAGAGTGGATCATTCAAGAAAAAGAAAATGTGCAACATTAGGTGGGATATCATCCAAATGCCTAAGAAAATGGATTGGGGGGGTGTCAGATCCTTGCTTGACAAAAATAAAGCCCTGCTCTTCAAATGACTTTAGCGTATTAGGAAAGAAAGCGAAGATAACATTCTTTGGGCAATATTTATTACTGAAAAATATAAGATTGATCCTGGTAATTCTCTCTCATCTGATGTATCGACTAATCAATTCTCTAATGTATGGAAAGATATATAGAGTCTTCAATTCCTCCCATCATTCAACAGTGGTATCAAGGTTCTACTTGGTAATGGAGACAGTTGCAAATTCTAGCGAGACATATGTGTTCTTAAAACCCCTCTTTATGAACATTTCCCCATATTGTTCAATATTTCTCTCAATCAAAATGCTTATATCAGAGATATGGGTCTTTGGGATGGGCTTAAATGGGAGTGGATTTCATATGGAACCGACAGCTTAGATTGGGAATTTGAACAACAATAGCTTCTGCTCAGCTTGGTTTGAAACTATCATATCTCTCCATATAATCGAGATAGGCTGATTTGGTCATACAATCCCAATGGTATCTATTTAGTAAAGTCGACAATCGACTCTAGGGCATCTTATTCTCATTCTCCTCCTATATCCCAAATGGCTAAGGCTTTCTCTTGGCTTAATCTACTTACTAGATTGAACATCAAAGATGTGTTGCATGCAAAGGGTATTATACCAGTCAACAACAATCTTTATCTGTTATGCAATAGTGCACAGGAAACGGTTGATCATTTACTTGTATTATGCCCCTTAGCAAGTGCATTGTGGTACAAATTTTATGTCTAGTAGGGTATTGCATGGGTAATTCCAAAATCTCTAACAGACATATTTTCTCAGTGGGATTTATTAGTGTTGGGCTTATTTCAAAAAAAATTAATAGACCATTATCTTTCATGCAATTCTATGGTCTATCTAGCAGGAATGAAATTAAATAGTCTTCAATAGAGGATCTCTAAAATCTGAGAATCTGTTTTTCATCATTACTTATAGATCAGAGGCATGGATGTAAGCTATTGGTGATAAAGGTCTTTTACAGAATCAAAATCTCCTTTTAGGAGTGGACACGATTAAACTCGACCATCCTAGGCCCAAATTTAGACCTTCCCCCTTTGGGTGGCTTACTCCCCCTCCAAATTTTGTTAAATGGAAACACAAATGATTAATCTCTTAGAAAACCAGGGCATAGGAGGTGTCCTTCAAGATTCAATGGGTTATGTCATAGTCTTTTCTCTGGATCTTATGGGACTATGGATTATAATGCAGTTGAGATAGTAGTTATATGATATGCTATTCAAATCACAGCAGAATGTGAGTCCTCTTTCTTTCCACATATCATTATTGAATCTGATTCATCAAATGTGATTACTTGGCTCACTAGAGAAGATTCCCATAAGTCGTGGGAGCTACATCAGGAATTCTATCTTATTGCAATATATAGGCAACATCTTGAATCTATTTCTTTCATCCACACAAAAAGAGAAAATAACGTCATGGCAAATTGCTTAGCTAAACAAGGAGTTTCAAGATCTAATAAATTCATAGCTTGGATTTGGCTTTTCATTAGCCCAATTCATCTTTTGGTCCTCCCATTAGAATGACTCTTGTTTTGTTTGCGATGTCTCTCCCATTTTAATCTTTAGTTTTAGCTATGGTTTTTTCACCTTCTTGACCCCTTCCCTCTTCAAGATGGTTTTTCCCCTCATATTAAAAAAATAAATTGTTTATAAAAAAAAATCATGGAATAGTAAAATAGTAAAACGAAATAAATAAATATATAATATAAAATTTTTAAAGCTCAATTAATTATATAAATTAATCAACACTACAGAATATCAGGAATTGTAGAAAGAGAAGAGGCATTTATTGCCGAGAACTCAAGTCATCCCAACTTTTATAAAAATACATAAAAAAAGGAAGAAGAAGGAGGCGAGCTTGTAAAATAGAAAGCAAAAAATTTTTTGCCGCATTTAGTTTGGCAAAAATTTTAAATACAAACAAAAAACCAAAAAGGATATTCTTCAACCTTTAAATTTTTTTCAAATTTATATATTAAATCTTATATTTTTTTTTTTACAATTCTAATACATTTAATATAATTTAGAACAATAATAGCAATATAAATTTTTATTTTTAAGAAACTTTTATTATTTTTTATTTAAAATAAACAAAGAATTCTGAAAATAAGAAATTCTTCTAATAATAATGATAATAATAAATTTAATTATGTAAAACTAAAGCGGAGTATAACTGAACTTTAATTGTTTAATTTGATTAAATTGACATAGAGGGTTGAATTGATTGTTGAGCTTAAATTGATTAAAATGAGACTCAATTGATTAATATAATTAAATTGATTTAAATTAAAGTTTAATTGATTAATTTGATTAAATTGAGTAGATTGTGGTTAAATTGAACTTCAATTCAATTGATTAATTTGTTCAAACAATAGAACACTTGAGAATGGAAGTATCATCTAATTTGTTCAAATAATATAAATTAAACCCACATGTTTAGATAATTTAATTTGAATGCATATGGGGACAAATATTTGATTGCAATGAAATTTACCTTGTAATTCTTGTAGGGTACTGTCGAAAATATTTTCACTTAAATCCAGTGTTTCCAAGTTTTTCAACTTAGCTAAATCTGAACATGTAAAATTGAGATTAAAAAAGAAAAAAAAATGTTGGGTGAGTGGGACTAATTATGGGATACATATTATTACAAATGAATGTAAAAAGAAAGAAACATACCTTTAGTTGGGATCGAACCTTCCATTTCATTGCTATTAAGAAATAATGCTTTAAGAGATGTGAGAGCAGCCGTGGATGATAGAGTATTAGAATCCAAGCAATTATAACTAAGATCTAACATCTCTAACTTGTTCAACTTTGACAATCTTTCAAGACCTGCACATTTATATAACTATATGAATATAGTGACTATATATATTGACAAATATGTATAATATAAATAATACTTTCACCAGTAATTCCATTGGATGATAAATTAAGACTTGTAAGCTCCTCAAATTGCTTAAATATGGAAGAGTTTAGAGACCAGTTCGGTCTGACACAACTATATTGTATTTGCCTAATGTTGAAGAGGGAGAGGTGAATGACATGAGAAGTGGTGGAATTGCAAGTGATTCCCTCCCATTCACAATAATTACTATTTGGGTCATCTACCCATGTTGGCAAATACTCTTCTCCATCATTATTCTCCTCATCAATTGGAATTGATGCTTTGAATTGTAAGAGACTCGCTCTCTCTTCCTCAATCCAGCCTCTGCTTCCATAGATTTGAGCTAGCAGTATGAAAACGAACAGCAACCACTTTACTAACACCAACTCCATTAGGAAATTATGCGCTATCATGTGCTGTAACCCCAACTTATTTATACTGCCTGTAAGTCTTTCAATCTGCGTGGTTTCCTTATAAATTTACTTTTTGCTTTTTTTTTTTAATACATATTTAGTAATTAGAATATATATTTAGGAAGGAAAAAGAATTTTAAAAAGAAAATAGACATGTAAATTCAAGTAACAATATTTCATGAGATTTTAATGTTACATTTATATTAAAATTCAGAAACATGAAATATATATCAATGGCCACAAGTGCAATTAATTGGGGGGTGTGAATACATCTACAATATTCTCCATTAATTTTATTAATGCAAGTCTTTTTCTTCCTCTGAGTCTTCTCCCTATATATGTGAAAGACTTTTCATTGCATTTCAATCCTTAAAGAACAAAAAATGTTGAAAAATCATAAAATTAGGCACAAATTAATTATTTAGGAATTGTATGCAGATGTTAATATTTATATCACCCAATGCGAGATTAAATTATATATGACTAATTATAATTGGTTTTTTTTAAACCCGCTATATATATACAATTAAGTTAGCCTTTATTGCTGTTCAATATAGCTAAACTCAAGAAAAAACATTATTATAAATCAAAGGAAAGACTTTGGAATTTGGAAATTTTTTCCAAACAAAAAAAATAGCAATAAAAAAATTGAATAAACAAAAATAGTAAAAGAAATAAATTAATTTTATAAATTTCACTAATAAAATAACTAGTTCTTTATTGTTTAAAATATATAATAAAACATAATCTAATTGCAAATGATAAATTGAATATGGACGTTGGTTAATGTCAGTCCTTATTCTAATCAAAGACTCAAAGTGAAACAACATCATGAAAAGTAAATTACCAAGCTTCTGTTTGTTTAGTTCTATTTAAAAATACATTTGATTTGTGAACAATTAATTTTCATAATGAATTTTCTTAATATGACATATATAATTCATAGAAAATATAAAATTCATTTGATTATTCATTATTAGAAAAAATATCATAACAGTCCAAGTCTTTTTATTCATCAAAAAGTTATCACATCATTGCAACCAAATAAAAAAAAAGTTGTCACATCATGTCGTTGATTTTTCATTATAGGCTACAATCTCGCTCCATTAGAATAGTTGATGAAATTGATATTCCAATCTAATTGGTTGTTTTTGATAAAATTCTCATCCGAGAAAAATCTTAGCAGCAGGGGAATCCTTATACACCACACAATATTAAATTTAATGCCCTTCTATTCGGGTTTCTTAATTACCTGTCATACCCTTTGTGGAAATTAAAATCTTAGCTGTAGGATTCTTTTTCACTTCTGCAAGTTGATGTTTGTCATAACGCATACTTAGCCTTTTATAATTATACGTTTTTGTTATTTTATCTTTTTTATTAGTTTTTTATTTTAATTATCTTTTATATTTAGATATGTTAAAAAAAAAATACTTCATTCCGTAAAATGCAGAGGAATTAGCGCGGGAAATTGGAAGCAAAGATGTAGAATGCATGACTGGAAAACAAGATGATCTGCTAGGATTATTTAGGACTCACTGAGCTGTCATGAGCTAATTGGATCACTCCTAACTTGGCTTGCTGAACTATCATTAGTTGATTGGGTGAATTGTTACAGTTAGTTACGATTTGTTACAGTTAGTTACTGTGATTAAAGATACGGTAACCAGCTGAATATAGTCACTGATGTATAAATGAAAGATAGTTATACAGTATCTTATTCTTTCCCTCATTCTCTCTTTTCCCTCCCTTTTCAATTCTTTCTCTCGTTTCATTCTTATAAATTCTATTGGTTATGATTTCATATCATAGCATGTACACAGTTTTCAAGACAAAAAAATTGAGATCGAATTGTTTATAATATAATAAAGAGTGAAATAAAAAAAATTGTTGGATATGCTCTTATGAGACAATTATATATTATATGTGAGAAAATCAGCGGCATAATTTATTTCGCGAATGCACATGAGCACAGAAAAAGTCAGCAAAAGAATATGCTAAATCCTTAGAGTATCTTTATTAGCTTTCAAATAGAATTGCAAAATTTCATATGGCAATTGTAAATGCAATTGCATGAATGTGGTGATAGCTTTCAACTTGAAAGTTTGCAAATGTTGAAAGAAGAGAGTATTTCAAATGAATAAAAAATTTATGTCCGTTCCATTTTTATTATTTTATAATAATTATAATTATTAATAATAAATATAATATATTAAAATATTAATTAGGTCTCACAAATTGAAATTGATGGAATTATAATAATAAAATATGCTAGAAAGTATTGTTAAAATTTTGTTGATATAGTATTGGAAGCCACAATTTGCAATCACCACTCAGTTGCATATTTAGTAATTGTTAGTAAACAACTGCTGCATATAATATATCATATGCAACGGTTATTTACTAACAACCGATGCATATGATCTACCATATGTGACCCTTCCATATGCGACGCTTAAAAACTGATGTATGAAGTAAAAAACAACCGTTCTATATGATATTGTTCTGTACTAGTGGTTATACTTTCCTCAACTGTTCCAGTGTCACATAATATATTTTTGTCAGTAAATCGCTATTTTGAGTGGCGATAATGTTGTTATCTACTCTGATTAGTGATCAACATGGATCTAACTCTCCACCCCATCCACCTAGCAATAAATGACATAGGTAGGAAAATACGTTATCCTTCAATATATTTTGGTAAAAAGCCCCCAATGAGATCACATTACTCCATGAACATTTGAAAATCACGACAAGGATATTGAGCTGGTGGCTTTCCTATTTTCTCATGAGCTTCTAACAAATAATTACAATCTCCTAGAATAATCCAAGATGCTGCAATAGAACCCCTTGAACCAATTAAATCACTCCATAAGTCTCTTCTTCTATTAGTCTACACACTACTATAGACAAAAGTAACACAATTCAATTTGTTAGAAAAAGGAACCATTATAGATATGTGTTGATTATGTCCGTCATATCAATTTCAGTTAAAACCCATATTGTAGGGAAAGCTCTAGTATTTTGTGCTACTAATTGAAAACCCATTGTAGACAAAAAAAATTAGGAGCAACAAATGTGAAATCAACCATTGTATCTGCAAGACATACTATATCAGGTCTATACAAAAGAAAACTTGTTGTGTTCCAACATTATCGAAATCGCGACAGTTCCACTATAGAATCTTCATAAATTCATCTTTGCTGGTTTTCTAGTTACCCATTTAGAAAGAGTAATTGCCTGATGTTATTTTTCTTTGGGGAATTCTTCTTTCGTGTAATAATTGTCTGTTGTGCCTTTTCCTCTTCTACCTCATCCACCCATGTTTGGTTCTCAACCTCTGTTGCCGCATCTATGTGAACATCATTAGCCTTATCGTTTGAAATTTTATCAATAGCAAGACCTTGATCATTATTGTTATCATTATCTTGCACATTTGCTGCCTCAGGCAAATCGTGTTCTGCCTTATGATTGTGTGGTGCCTCAACCATAGCTAGGCATGTGTTCTCTAAAAAATCATCATATGTTGATCAGTCTAATTGGCTGTTTTAGTTGAATTTTTTTTCCGTATGATCAGATTCAGCATTATTAATTGTATTGCCAACCCCATCACTCGAATGTTCAACTTTGTTTCCCAAATCCTCTCGTAATGTCTCAAAAGCATTAGCTATTAGAACCTCAACATTATAAAACCTAACCCATACCCGCACATTCGTTGATTTTTGTTCAAAAGGATCGAAGCCCGAGGTCCAATAATGAAGTCTAAAAATCCCTAGTTTAAGCAAAAGATCCTCATCCTCAAACCTTTGATTTATTGTCAACTATTACAAAGCTGAGTTGATAGTATCCATGTCCCAATGAGATAAACCGCCATGCATTACTTAAATCCCATAAAGACAAAAGTTTTTCCTTTAGGTCTTCTGCTTTCCATGCTTTTTTGCCTTTCATAAGAACCAAACTGCCAATCAATGCATGTTGACATTCTGCTAATTGTTGCCTATACAGATCTTCAAAAAATTTTTATGGAAATCGTAAAACGAGATTGACAGCGGAAACTTACTTATTGAGCATGATCCAGAGTGTTTTCAATACTTCAGAAAGTCAAATTATCAGAACTAGACCAATTCCACAGTATGAACGCCTCTTTGATACTCTAAACTTGAACGAGTCACCAATATGCAAAGGATTGTTACAAAGAATAGGGAGAGATAGAATTCACATTCTATGAATTTTTCACCATCTATAGAGGATTAATTATTTACAAAATAACTTCTCCTTATTTATTAAATCCATATAGGCTTTGGGCTAGATCAAGCCCACATGGGCGACCCAAACCCACAAAACCTAACATCTTTCACTTGCCCATAGTGGGCTTGGCTTATCCTAAAATATCATTCCAACAACTCAAATTTTAATAAAGAATCATCTATACAGGCGAATGGACCGTGTGACCTAAAGCAAACAAATGATGGAAGCTCCAATACAAACCTAATCATAGGACATAAAGGAGACATTAATCTAATGATATATTTTGTCTTAATAATGTGCTTATTTACCCCAAGTATTTTCCTTAATACGCATGATCGAGTATCATTCAATCCCTTAAGAATCTAAGATCCCTTTTACAATTACTTTGTACTCTTAAGTTATTTCAAGCTTTGTCAAGTGAAATAACCCCGATCAGCGAATACAAGCAACGAGTGTATAAGCAAAAATACTCTTTCTTTCACCCTCATACCAATCAGATTTGAATTAACTCTCTTTTCTAGAAGTGCTCCA
This sequence comes from Balakata baccata, assembly GCA_949630135.1. NCBI lineage: Eukaryota > Viridiplantae > Streptophyta > Magnoliopsida > Malpighiales > Euphorbiaceae > Balakata > Balakata baccata. The sequence continues at coordinate 58,811 of CATIWF010201419.1, forward strand.
TTAAGTTGAATCATCTCATGACTATAGGATACATCCTAAGATAGCCAATATTAATTCATCACGTCATAATATAGTCAAAAGTCACAAAAGGTAATAAGAAATGAAATATTCAAGATTTCTAGGACTTACATAGCGAAGAAGCAAAGATTCACTATTTCGCTTCCTAATAGGTTGTCTAGCACATGCAATATGAAATGCATGCTATGGTGGAGTAACTCATTTCTTACCAAAGATTTATGAGTGTATGTCTTGCTCTTAATTATAATATAGATAACACCATATGAGTCTTAGTCTTATTGCTCTTAAAGCACCAAATCTAATACTTTTGTTTGTATATTCAACAATGTCAAACAACAAGTTTCACACTCAGCTTCCTCTTAATAGACATATGAATGGAAGGGAGTCATTCACGTCGATTCTTATATACGAAGAATCTCATCTTGATCCACATCAAGGCGACCTTTTATTTAGTTACATGACCAAAACTACTCCACTGCATCTTAGCCACCCAAACTTGGTCTCATCTCTACCCGCTCTACAGCACTAGAGGCAATTACTTATATAAGAGAGTCAATCTTAGTCTATCGATATACTTTTTCGAATTGTTCTGATTGGCATATAGTATATGTTCATATAACTAAAACATTCATAAACAATCGAATTACGTAAATATGCCTTTGATTTCACTACGAATAAAATAAATGGTCTAATAACTTTCACACATTGATTACATCCTATAAAAGCTCTAGGATCTCACTTTCTAACAAACGCATCCCTAGCTATCGGTTTGGTGAATGGATTTGCTACCATTTCACTCGTAGGAATATATTTCAAGACCACTTCTTTCTATGTGATTGGGTCTCTAACACAACGATATCTAATATGGATATGTTTGGTCTTTTAACGATAACACATGTTAATGCAACCATACTATCACAATAAATTGTAATAGATTTAGATGCTGCCTTAAATAGTTTTAATATGCTACAAAAACTTTCTCAACCAAATTGCCTCTTGTATGGCTAAGGAGTATGCCATATATTCAGCTTCTCTCTTGATAAAGCTATACAAGATTGCTTCTTGCTACTTTATGAAATTATATAATCATTTAACAAGAATGCATATCCATAAATCAATTTATGTTGATCAAGATTGTCTCCCCAATTAGCATCTGTATAATCAACTAAGCGCAAATCCTTGCCTTAGTACTACAAAATATAGTTTGAAGTTCCTGTTAGATATCTCAATATCATCTCGACTGCCATCTCGTGTTTCGAATATGGATCAGATTGAAATATACTTAATAGCCCAATGGTGAAGCATGTGTTTGAATGCGTGCACATCGTTGCACACATCAAATTACCAACAACACTAGAGTACGGTATCTTGGACATTTGTTCTTCTTCATTGGATGTTTTTTGATACATATCAAGACTAAAGCTCAGATTTCTTTCAACTAGGATATCCATTGGCTTACAATCATACATATGGTAACACCCAACATTTCCCAAATGCAAGTCTTCTGAGATAAACCCATAAGCCTTTTTGAGCAATCCATAAGGATATTAACACCAAGCACATAGCTAGCCTAACCCTTGTCTTTCAATTTGAAGTTCGATGATAACCATTTCTTGGTAACATCTATTAACTTCTTATCATTTCTAGCTATCAATATGTTATCGACATATAAGGACAGAATTATGAAACTACTATTTGAATATTTAATATACGTGCAATGGTCTTTCTCCATCATCGTTAACCATCCTTTAACATGGCTTGATGAAAATTTAAGGTTTTATTATCTTAACGCTTGCATAATACCATAAATGGATCTTTGAGTCCATAAACTTTGCGCTCTTGTCCTTTTAGCTTAAAGCTTAAAGGTTGATCCATGTAGATCTTTCATCAAATTCTCCATTTTCATAAAAAATAGTCTTAACATCTGTTTGGTATAATTCTGAGTCCATCCATGCCACAATAGCTAGAATGAGGCGTATTGATGCAAACCTAACAACAGGCGAGAATGCATCTTCATAGTTAATTCCCTATTGTTGTGTGTAGCCCTTGGCTACTAATCAAGCTTAATATCTTTTAACTATCACTTCTACCTTACATTTAATTTTTAAGAAACCACTTGTTCTCAATGGTCTTACGACCTAGCAGTAAATCAACCAAATCCCAGACTCAGTTAGATTTTATCGAATCCATTTCCTCTTTCATAGCTTTAACTCCTTCCTTAGCTTTATGACCAAAAAAAGCATATTGTACTATCTTTGGCTCTTAATTATTTGGAGTAATCATAAAAGTTTTCCCCTCAATCTTAATATCGACGATAGGGAATTCCTTCACAGTTACTACGTAAAGGTTAAGATTTCTTATGATATTGCTCCATTTGAACACAATCAGGCAACCTTCACTCCCAATTGCTTCAAAAGGAGCATGATATTCTATATCATCCTATTTTCTCGGAGCTAAAGCAATCATTCTTACACTCCCACTAGACTTAGGATCCTCCATTTAATATAGTCAAAAATTCTCATTTATCTCACATCTTTCAGAAAAGTCATTTTCTTTGAAATTAACATCTTATGGCTCAATTTCTGTTACTCTTCCATTTTCATCTTCCTAAAAAAAATACATATCGTTTGGAGAATTCTGACTGTCTTTATATCTAATAAAGATACATTTCTTCTCGCTCGGACCAAATTTCCCATATTTACTAAAAGTGTTATAGATATAAGCAATGTGACCCCAAGAGTGCACTTTACTTAACTTAGGCTTCTTGCCTTTCCATAACTTGTATGGGGTGGAAGGAATAGTTTTAGATGGAACACCGTTAAGAATATAGGCCGTAATTAGTAGCACATTTTCCAAAAAGAAACAAGCAAATTAGCTTAAGCCATTGTTGTTAAAAACATGTCTATAGAATTCACTCCTTCATTCACTATATCATTTTATTGCGGAGTGAAATCAATGCTTAGCTGCCTGGCTATACCCCTATCATCACAATTACTTTTAAGTAAATCATATAGATATTCACATTTTCGATAGGTTTATAACTTTTTAATTTTATTTGCATTGATTCTCTACTAATCTACTATCACATATGAAGCAATCTAATGCTTCATATTTATGGGAGATCAAATAATTATGATTGTATCTGGTGAATTCATCTATTAATGTGATGAAAAAAAAACCAAAGCACTGTTCTTCTCTTACATTCATTGTGCGACAAATGTCAAAATGGATAAGTTATAAAGGAAATGTGGCTCTATTGACTTTGTTAAATGGCAATCTTGTTGTTTTTTCCAACTTGGCAATGCTCACAAACAGGAAAATTCATATTCTCAATAGAACCTAAAAGATCAGCTTTTACTAATCTTTTTAATCGATCTTGCCCAATGTGTCATAATCTAGCATGCCATTTACCATTATCATTTAATAAAAATTGATTGGAATTGCCAATAACAAATACAAAATTACATAAATCCATAAAATAGTGTTCAACACTATAAGAACCAGTTAACAAATATCCAAAGTCATAATAAATATCGTCCAAAAGTAATTACACACAACCATTGTCAATTACAATTTGAAAAAGAAATCTATTCTAGCAAAAACATCTTTGTTGAACTTCAAAGGCATATCGATCCCTTGTTATGGGTCTAGTTGCTGCTAAATCTTTGGCTCAATGCAATCATGAGTAAAGTGATCAGGCTTCCCACAATTGAAGTAATTCATATTTCTGCCTTTCTTGCTGCCGCAGCTTCCGCGCTTGCATTTGTTTATGCTAAACTTGTTTTGATCACTTCCCTTTCCTTACCTTTCCTATTGCCCTTCTTTTGATTGCACTCAGTCATATAAGCCTCCCCAACGAGCTTATTGGCAATAAGATGATCCTCCTCTAGCTCAACACGTCAGGCAACATCTTCAAATGTTTTTATATTGTCATTATGGGTAAGGTTGAGACGCATGTGTTCCCAGGCTTTAGGAAAAAAGCGTATAACAGTTTGGACCTGTTGCTCATCAGTTAACTCATAACCAGCAGTCTTCAATTCACTTATCATGTTGGACATGATAGTTATGTGTTGTTTCATTGTGTGATTATGATTTTTCATGTAGGGATCGAATTTTAGAATTAACTGGAGCAGTCTTATTATCGATGCCCATAAAATTGGACCTTAACAGCATCCCAAACTACTTGGGCTAAACGATGCTTCTCAAAGTATAACATCAAGTCATTTCTCATGCTGCTCAATATCAATATGCGAGTAACTCTATTCTTGCACTTATAGGCTTGATATGCCTCCATATCTTACCTATGTTGAGCAGTACTTTTATACTCAGGCTCAAACATTAGTTGTGTGATAGTTTCTAGCATTTCTTGCTCTTCCAAGAGATACTGAATCTTATGATGTCAAATATCATAATTATTATCATTCAACTTATCTCTCTAGTTTAAGTCAGCAACTATGCTTTTCGTAGCATCCATATCAACTTTTCAGAATAATGATCACAAACAGATTTATCACAAGTCTTACTAAAAAATTATCTCATGTTACAACATTTTAAATTAATCAATAATAATCTAACACAAGCAGCAGGAACAAAAGTTTTGTAACATAGTCTAATCAATTCACACTGATATAGTCTAATTATCATCGTTTAATTTAAATATACGCTAATCATTATATTAGGTGAGACTCATTAATCTACCAACCTAATATTTCTCACAATATCACATGTATATAACTTGATATAATAAAGGAATTTAAAGCATGCATTTTATTCAATAAATCAATTCAACATGCTTATTGTTTTAAAAATTCAATATAAAATATACATATCACATATTAGGAGCAAAAATACAATGCTATTACTAATCATGCCATAACATATTTTAATATATCATTAATATCCATGCAAAAATATATATAATTAATTTTCATGTTAAAAATTTTACATTTTTTACAATTTTTAATCCAAAAAAAATTCCAAAAATGCTCTAAAAATTCTGAAAAATACCCATTAATTAGGAAATTACATTTTAAGCAATTTAAAAAAAATACACCTAAAATGGACAGTGCACGCACCCCTACACACAGGATAAGTGTCTGCCACATGCCGCTAGGAGACATCATGCACTACCATACGCTAGTTGACCTCAGCAGATCCACCACGTCATCGCCATATGGACCTACCAGAGAGAGCCATGTGTTAGCCATGTGCCACGTGGTAGTGACACATATACTTAATACATGGCATGCCATGTCATCAAACCTTATAGTATGGATAAATGACAAGCAAGCAAGTGTCATATTCACCATGTCATCATGACACGTCAGCTTGACATGCTGGCTAGCCACGTCGGCCCCAGCTTAGCGATATGTCATATTTTCTACCATGTCGTTCCATTCATTGACTGCCACGCTATGCCAAAACTGCTTTTCACACACCTGAGGTGGTGTACACAACGCGTTGCCTTTCCATGGTCGTTCAGTCCCGTTTTTTAAATTTTCCTTATATTTTCAAGCAATTTCTACTGTGTTTGGCCATAAAATTCACAATTTCACACCATCTCGATGGAGTTTGGGCAACAAACAACAATATCTGAGAGTGAAAATTGTACTAAAAACAATTTTCCAGAAATTCAAGAACCCTAATTCGATCTTAAACTTCAAAAATTCGTAGTAATTCACTCACTCATCCAAAAATTATGCAAAAATGCTCGTTGGAAAGCTTGTAATGAGAGCTTTCCAACCATACCAAATTTGCACAATGAAACAGAGAAAAAAATTCTCAAAAAAATTGAAGAAATTTCGGGATTTTATTGAAATTCATGCATAAATTCACAAAATTCATCCCAAACAGAAATTGAAGCACAAAATCATTTGATCAGGCTTTGATAGCAAAGTAAAATGAGATTGAGAGTGAAAACTTACTTGTTGAGTGTGATCTAAAGTGTTTTCAATGCTTCAGAAAATTAGATTACCAGAACCAGACTAATTCCACAATACGAATGAATCTTTGATACTCTAGACTTGAATGAGTTGCCAATATGCAGAGGATTGTTACAAAGAATGGAGAGGGAGAGAATTCACGTTCTATGAAATTTTTATCATCTGTGGAGGGTTAGTTATTTACAAAATAACTTCTCTTTGTATATTAAATTCATATGGGCTTTGGATTAGGTCAAGTCTACGTAGACAGCCTAAACCCATAAAACCCAATAAAAATAAAACCTCCCTTATCGGTTGCAACAGTAGAAGAGGAAGGCAATAAAGATGATTTTGTAGCAGCTTAGCCAAAAGTTTTCTTGGGCTCTATGATACTGGTAACACCTTATTGAATATGAAAATGAAATATGCCTTGATGGCTAATGTAGTCCATAGTGACGAAGGAAAAACCTGCCAGAGGGTAGAAAACGGCAAAGACAAGAGGTGTTATTGATGAGGGTAAGGGAACCCTAGCCGCCTCTCTTCGAGCTCCTATGAAAAATATATAATTTTAATAATATTAATTTTTTTTTCAATAATGATAAAATTAAAAATGTAATTATCTTAAATAAATATAATTTCTATAAAATTTAAATTCTAATAATTTGAGATTCTCTTCATATTTTATTTTAGAAAAAAATTATATTATCTTATTGTTGATCTACAAATTACATTTTAAAATAAATATAGTATATGAAAATGATAATATAATCAAACATATGGAAGTTGAATTTTATTTCCATTCACATTCCTTAATAAATAAAAATGAACCAAATATGTTAAAATCAATCATTCTCATTCTCCTTCATTTACATTCTTATTTTCTATTTTCACCTTTAAACCAAACGGGCCCCTAGTACGAATATCACATAATTAGGCACAAAACAAATTTTTTAGGAATTTTATGCAAATATTGATATTTATATCACCCAAAAGCATATTAAATTAATCATGACTAATCATTGCTTCTTTTTTTTTTTGGTTCAAAACCGTTATACAAGTTAACATTTGTTGGTGTTCAATAGCTAAGCTCAAGAAAACAACATTATTAATCAAATGAATGACTTTGAAATTTGGAGATTTCTTTCCAAGTCCTTAGCCTAAAAACCAAGTTAGAAGTTTCTTTCTTTTTTTCTTTTTTTTTTTGAGTCCTCTGCCCCACAAAAACCAAGTTGATGTTTCTTTAGCCCACATAACAAGTTGAATTTTCATTTTCAAGTCCTTTGCCCCAAAACCAAGTTAATGTTTCCTTAGTCCACATACCAAGTTGAAGTTAGGGGTAAACTTTAAAATAATCTCATTTTTAATTAAATAATCTTATAAATTAAATTTAAATAATAAATGAAATGGTGTTAAAGTATGGAAGAGAGCTCATATATGTATCCATGTTATATATTTTATTAAACTAACTATATCAATTTACTAAGGTTTATTGCTTTTTGTTTTTTTCTCTCTTAAAACTAGTAATTAAATATTGTCAGGAATAGATTTAGAATTTTTTTCAGTTAAGGTTTATTTAATTTAATAAAGATAAATTAAAAATTATATAAAGAGACCCAATATATAAAAAAAATACAAGTAGCTTTATAATAAATTACATTAGTAAGCAATACAAGACTTTCAAATATTAAAAAAAAAAAACTCATAAGTTCCATAATCAAATATATTGTTAGAATCTCACATTGGTTGGTTGTTAGTGATATAAAAGAACTATTTATAATGACTTGGGCAATCTTTTTCTCCCTTGAATTAGATTGTAGAAAGAGGTAGATGCAAGCCTTTTATCTGTAGAATTTTACATATTATAGAGCCAAATGATGCTGGGACACCTACAATTGGTCTGTGAACAATTCAGTTTGTTACTTTCGTGTTCTAGGTGACTCCCACTATGTTATACCCTCATAGTGGGCTTGGACGTGAGAGATGAGTGTTAAAATTCCACATCGGTTGGTTGTTAGTCTAAAAGAACTATTTATAATGGTTTGGACAATCCTCTTCTTTCAAGCTAGTTTTTGAAAAGAGTTAAATTCAAGTTCATTATCTACAGAATTTTACATATATCCAACATTATATTAAAGTAAAAGTCTCCGTAAAAAATTAATTATTGATATTCTTAAAAAAAAATGTAACAAAAAACAAATAAGTATTTGGACTTATATAAGCATGAGAAAAGTATTCTACTATTAATTGAAATTAAAGTTAACTTTATTTCATAAAAATTAATTATAATTTCATAGTTAAAAACAAAAATTAAATTTGAAAAAATAAACTAATTAAATGTCAAATATTAATTTTCAAATAATTAAATATTTTAATGTATTTTACATATTAATGAAAATTCTATTAATTTATAAAATTACCAATTATCAAAGAATATGCATTTTCAAATTCATTTCATTAGAATCTTTAAAATTATTATTTTTGGTTTTAATATTGTTTATTTATTCGAAAAGTCATTCATATCTTTTTTATATATAAAAACTTTTCGTATTTAATCAAAGTTTATTAAATTTAGTCTCATTAGTTTAGATTTTGATTTGATAATTATACATGTAAAACCAAGATTGACAAAGGAAACTTGCTTGTTAAGCATTGACCTTGTGTCTTCAATCCTTTGGGTACACTGTATTACTAGAATCCAAAGCAATTTCTATGGCATGAACACCCTTGTGATCTCTTAATGACTTGAGGATAATAAAATTATTGCATAGAATTATGGAAGAAGAAGAGCAGTTCTATTCTACAATTTTTTTTTCACTTTCTTTACTTCTGCACAATAGGGAGAGTAGTTTTTTATTCAATAAAAACCACCTCCCTTTTATTATTTAGGTCTTGCACTAGATCAATTCCACATAGACGGCCCAAACCTATAATTCAACATCTCTCACTCACCTATAGTGGGCTTGCCTCATCCCATAACGTCATCCCAAAATCTCAATCTTAATATAGAATCATTCATGTAGGTGAATAAGCCATGCAACCTAAAGCACGCAAATGGTAGGAACTCCAATAGACAAACATAACCATAGGTCATATAGGAGATATTAACCCAATGATGTATATATTCAAAATAATGTGCTTTGTTACTCCAAATATTTTTCTTAATATACATAATTGAGTATCATTCAATCTCTCTAGATTCCACACTCAGATCTATCTTATAATTACTTAATACTCTAAGTTATTTTAAGCTTTATCAATCGAAATAACTCCAATTGGCAGGTGAATACAAGTAATGAGTATATAAGCAAAAATATTTTTTTTCTTTTGCCCTCATACCAATCAGATATAAATTAACTTGCTTTTCTAAGACTATTCTATTAAGTCGAATCATCTAATGACTATAGGACGCATCCTAAGATAGCCAATATTGATTCATCACATCATGATATAGTCAAAAGTCACAAAGGGTAATGAAAATGAAATCTATATTCAAGATTTCTAGAACTTATATAGAGAAGCAGCAATCCATTTTTTTACTCCCTAATAGGTCGTCTAGCACATGTAGTATGAAATGCATGCTATGGTGGAGTAACTTTTTTCTTGTCAAAAATAAAAGAGTGTATGTCTTGCTTTTTATCATAAAATGAATAACACCATATGAGTCTTAGTCTTATTACTCTGAAAGTGCCAAAATGAAACCTTTATTTACATATTCAACTATGTTGAACAACAAGTTTCAATCTCAGCTTTCTCTAAATAGACACATGAATGGTGGGTAAGTCATTCATGTCGATTCTTATACATGAAGAATCTCATATTGATTCTTATCAATGTGACCTTTTATCTAATAATATGACCAAAACCACTCCCATTGTATCTTAGTCATCCAAACTTTAGTTTCATCCACAGCGCTAGAGGTAATTAGTCATGTGAGAGAATCAATCTAAGTCTATCGGCATACTTCATTGAATTGTGCTAAATGACATTTCCAACATATTCATAAAATGGAAAAATTGTAAAAACAATCAAATCATGAGAAATGCTCTTTATATAATTACAAGTAAAAAATACAAGTGGTCTATCAATATATACAAATTGATTACATCCTACATGAGCTCAGGGATATCACATGTCTAACAAATACATCCCTAGCTATTGGTTTGGTAAATGGATATGCTACCATTTTACTTGTAGGAATGTGTTTCAAGACCACTTCCTTATGTGATCACATCTCTAATATAGTAATATTTAATCTAGATATAATTCGTCTTTCCATGGTATTTTGGATCCTTAACCCAGGCTAAAGCAGCCACAATGTCACAATAAATTGTCATGGGTTCATATGCTGACTTAATAATTTCTAAGTACTGCAAAAACTTCTCAACCAAACTGCCTCTTGTCTGGCTGGGGAGCATACTACATATTCAACCTCTATCGTTGATAAAGCTATTCAAGATTTCTTCTTACTATTTCATGAAATTGCACAATCATTATGCAAGAATGCATATCCAGAAGTTGATTTGCGCTAATCAAGATCGCCTCCTCAATTAGCATCTGAACAACTAATCAAGTGCAAATCCTTCCTTTGGTAGCACAGAACATAGTCTGAAGTTCCTTTTAAATATCTCAAAATCATTTTAACTGTCATATAGTATTTCGAACCTAGATTAGATTGAAATCTACTCACTAGCCCAATGGTGTAGCAAATGTTTGGATGCGTGCACATCATTACATATATCAGACTACTAACACTGCTGGAGTATAGTACTTTGGACATTAATTCTTTTTCATTAGATGTCTTGGGACACATATTAAGACTAAGATTTCGATTTCTTTCAACTGGGGTATCTATGGACAGTTTATGGAACAACTTAATTTAGGCCCAAAGCCTCTTTCTAAAACAAAGCCCAGTACTGTTTCAGTCCAACCCGACACCATACCTACCCAAACACCTATACCCGAAACACCTCCTATTAATCAATCCATTCCTGATTCCAGGTAATGTTCCAACATTTTCTTAATATAAGTTACCTGAGATAAATCCATAAGCCTTTTTTAGCGATCTCTAAGGATCTTAACACTAAGCACATAGCTAACATCACTCATGTCTTTCATTCCAAAGTTCAAGGATAACCATTTCTTAGTAACATCAATTAACTTTTCTTATCATTTACAGCTATCGATATACAAGGACAGAATTATGAAACCACTATTTAAATGTTTAATAGACATGCAATGGTGTTCCTCTATCATTAGAAAACTATCATTTAACATGGCTTGATGAAATTTAAGATTGCATTTGTCTTGACGTTTGATTAAGACCATAAAGGGATCTTTTGAGTTTGCAAACTTTGCGCTTTTGTCCCTTAAGCTCAAAGCCTAAAGGTTGGTCCATATAGATCTCTTCATCTAGTTCTCTATTGATAAAAGTAGTCTTAACATCCATTTGGTATAATTCTAAATTCATTTGTGCCATAATAGCCAAAATGAGGTGAACTGACACAAACCTGACCACAGGCGAGAATGCCTTTTTATAGTCAATTCCCTCTTGTTATGTGTAGCCCTTAGCTACTAATCGAGCTTTATATCTTTCAATTGTCTCATCCATCTTACATTTAATTTTGAGAACCCACTTGTTCCCAATAGTCTTACAAACTTGCAGTAAATCAACCCAATCCCAAACTTATTTAGATTTTATCGAATCCATTTCCTCTTCCATAGCTTTGATATATTCCTTAGCTTTAGGACCAAAAAGAGCTTGTATTATTTTAGGCTCTTCTTCATCTATAACAATAATAAAAGCTACCCCCTTAATCTCAAATCAATGACAAATAATTATTTCACGATTACTACATTGAAATTGAGATTGCTAATGATCTTGCTCCATAGGAAAATAATCTGTCAACTTTTCGCTCCTACTAGCTTTAGGAGGAGCATGATATTCTATATCATCCTAATCAGGAGGTGATAATTCAATTATTCTTGCACTCCTACTAGTCTCGAGATCTTCTATTTCATATATTTGAAAATCTTTATTTGTCTTACCTCTTTTAGGAAAGTCCTCTTCTAAGAAAACTCTTCCATTTGCATCCTCCCCTAGAAGTACATATCCTTTGGACAATTTTGAGTATCTTATGAAGATACATTTGTTCCCCTTTGAACCAAGTTTTCCATATTCATGAGCAGTGCTATGGATATAAACTGGGCAACCTCATAGGAGCATATTACTTAAGTCAGGCATTTCGCCTTTCCATAACTCATATGGAGTGGAAGGAATAGATTTTGATAGCACACGATTATGAATGTAGGCTGCAGTTAGTAGTGCATCTCCCTAAAAGGAAATAGGAAAGTTAGCTTGTGCCATCATTAACCTAATCATGTCCAATAGTATTATATTCCTTCTTTCTACTATGCCATTTTGTTGTAGAGTGGAAGGAATAGTTAGCTATCTCGTTATACCCTTATCATCATATAAACTTTTTAAACAAATTAGATAGATATTCAGGTCCTCGATCTGTCCTTAATACTTTAATATTTGCATTTAGTTGATTTTTAACCAATCTACTATAGCGTATGAAGCAATCCAATACTTCATACTTATGGGGGATCAAATAAATGTGGTCGTATCTAGTGAAATCATCTATAAAAGTGATGAAATAGTAAGTGACATGTCTTTCTCTTACATTCGTAGTACATTCGTTAGGCTACAAATGTTAGAATGGATAAGCTGTAAATGAATGTGGCTCTCTTAGCTTAGCCAAATGGTAATTTTGTTGTTTTTCTAGCTTGACAATGTTCATAAATAGGTAAATCTATTTTCTCAATAGAACCTAAAAGACTAGCCTTTATTAATCTTTTTAAGCGATCTTGCCCAATGTGTCCTAATCTAGCATGCCATTTAACATCATCATTTAATAAAACATCACTGGGATTGCCAACAATGAAAGTAGATGCATCCACATTAATAGTTATTGTATCCAATACAATAAAACCATCCAACAAATAACTAGGACCATAATAAACATTGTCTAGTAGTACTTTCACACAACTATTTTCAAACATAATCTTAAAGCCAAGTCTTAGCAAAACAAGAACATACATTAAATTTTATCAAACTTCAAGAGCATAAAGCACATCATGGAGACAAAAAGTGCAGCCTCCTCGCAACACCAACTTGCAGGTGTCAATTCCAAGAACATTTGTAGAAGCCTTATTCCCTATATAGATACTTTAACTCCTATTTGGAATCCAACGAAACTCTACAATGGCATATCTGTCACTCGCTATATGGTCGATTGTTGCTGAATCTACAATCCAATGAGGAATAGTATCAGCTAGCATCAAACAACCGGTAACATATAAGTAGGAGGGATAAAATTGGCCATAGATTACTCTTGGCTCAGTGCAATCACAAGCAAAGTGACCAAGCTTCCCACAATTGAAGCAGTTCATATTTTTGCCTTCATTATCACCACATCCACCGCACTTGCATTTATTTCTGCTAAAATCATCTTTATTGCCTCCCTTGCCTTGCATGTTGCCTTTTTCCTTCTTTTGACTAGAGCCTAAAGTACCCTTAAACTCAGTCATATAAGCCTCCCCAACAGGCTTATTAGTGAGAAAGCGATCCTTCTCTAGCTCAATATGTCGAGCAATATCATCAAATGTTTTTATAGTCATTGTGGGTAACATTGATATATATGTGTTCCTAGGCACTTAGAAGAGAGCGAATCACATATGAGACTTGTTGCTCATCAGTCAACTCATAGGCAGCAACTTTCAGTTCACTTATCATGTTAGACATGATATTAATATGCTACCTTATTGTATGATTAGGATTCTTCTTGTAAGTATCAAACTATAGAGTCAACTGACACAGCCTAGTAGTCGAGGTTCTACCAAATTGGACCTTGATAGCATCTCAAATTGCCAGAGCTAAGCATGTTTCTCAAAGCATATCATCATATCATTTCTCATGTTGTTTAGTATAAGTATGAGCAACTCTATCTCTGCTCTTGTAGGCTTGATATGCCTCTATATCCTGCCTATGTTCAGTTGTACTTTCATATTTAGGCTCAACCATTGATTGTGTGATAGTATCCAGCATTTCTTACTCTTCTAAGAGATATTGAAACTTGTGATGCCATACATCATAATTGTTATCATTTAACTTATCTCCCTTGTTTAAGTAGGCAATTATGCTTTTTATAGTAGTCATTTTAACTATTTAGAATAATTATCACAATCAATTTTTTGTTCATATTCACAAAAATTATTTCATGTCACAATGCCTTAAATTAATTAATAATAACCTAACACAAGTAGTATTATACAATCCAATCAATTTCCGTTGACAAGTCCAGTTATCATCGCTTAATTTAAATATGCATCAATCATTATATTAAGTGATATCAGTATCTACTAACCTAATATCCCCACACATCACATGTGCATTTTTCATATAATAAAACAATGAAAAAACCTGCATTTTATTCAATAAATCAAATCAATATGCTTATTGTCTTATTAAAACATTCAATAAATTGAAACATACACATCACATATTAGGAGCAAAACATATTGCTACCACTAATCATGTCATAACACACATATTCATCATTAATTTTTATGTAAATATTTACAATTTACAAACTTTTTAATCTAAAACCACTTCAAAATGTGCTCCAAAAAATATGAAAAATGCCTATTAAATAAGAAATTTAATTTTAAGCATTTTAAAAAATATTGCATCGAAAACAGATCACTCATATGCCATCACACGCTAAAGCAAAGCTATCCACGCACTACACGCACCTCCACACGCTGCTGCTGACTTCCCAAGAGCCAACACACGCGACCACTCTCTATCATGAGCCACACGTGCTAGCTGGAGTCACATCACTATCCATATCAGCACCAAGTCTAATGACAAGATGGCACATCATTGCCATATGACTCATATGTATTCATGATGATGTATCAGCCACGTCGACACGTGGCTAAAATGCTTTCTGCCACGTTGGACCTACCAACCATGTCACATGTCTATGCCGGCTTGCCACGCTATCCAACAGCTTAGTAGAAGTTCCTATGTCACTCCAATCCCTGCATGCCACATGTCAAGCGGTTCCATTCTACCACAATCGTCTCACCACACACCGTAGATGGCACATGCACTCCATGCGTTGTCTTTGGGTGGCAATCCAAACCCCTTTTTGCAATTTTCCCTATGTTTTTAAGGCCGTTCTTCCATTTGTAAGCAAAAAGGTCTTAGTTTAGCATCGTTTTAATGGTGTTTGGAAAACAAACAACCTAATCAAGAGTGGGAATTACATAAAAAATAGTTTTCCATAATATGAACCCTAAATTCGATTTGAAACTTCAAAAAAAATTATAACAATTCATCCACTCATCCAAAAAAATTTTGCAAAAATACTTATTGGAAAGCTTGTTACGAGAGCTTTCCAACCATGCCAGGAAACAAAAAATAAATTTCTCAAATAAATGAAGAAATTTTGGATTTTCAAGTTGTTTTATGTTTAATTGCACAAATAATCATCCTAATAACCAATTCAAACACAAAAACAAGTAACATGGCTTTGATGCCAATATAAAGCTAAGATTAGCAGTGGAAACTTACTTATTGAGCGTCAACCTTGTATTTTCAATGCTTTGGATACACCGTATTACTATAATCCAGAGCAATTACCACAACACGGATACCCTTGTGATCTCTTAATGACTTGGGGGTGATAAAATTATTGCAGACAATTATGGAAAAAGAACTTATTCTATAGTTTTTTTGCATTCCTTACTTCCGCACAATAGGAGGAGTAGTTTTTTATTCAATAAAAGACAACATCCTTTTTATTATTTGGGTCTTGGGTTGGGTCAAACCTACATGGACGGCCTAGACCCATAACCCAATAATATATCATCTTATCATATATTCATTAAAACTTGTTAAATTTAATTCTACATATTCATCTAGTTTGTATTTTTTTTTTCAATTTACATTACAAATTCAACACTTTATTTTGGAGCTTGTAGTTTGGTGATGAGTTCAACAACAAATTATAAGATTTTGAGATCATATAATTCTTCAATTGATGAGATCTTTGGCTCAGATCTTCATTGCAATCAATTGCTTAAGACTTTAACGTTTAAGGCTAACTTGGATTAAATCTATGTAACTTATAATATTGCTATGAGTTTATTTTTTTTTAATTTTATTTTTGTGGTGGCAACAATTTCTATTTTTTGTTTTGTAGTCATTTTATATTAGCAAAGCATACACTAAGGGCTAATATAACATTGCATTTGAAAAAAGTGCTTTTCAGAAAAATATTTTGTATTTTTAACTTTTTCAATTTTGAAAGCTGCTTTTGGATAAAAATAGATAAATAGATATTTTTTCCAAAAGCATATTTGAAAAAAATAATTAATAAAAAAATTTAAAAAATAACTTCATTAAATTAGAAAAATTCAAGACTTATTTTTGGAACACTCAACAGCAATTCTAAACACCCCCTAAAAGTTCAGTAACTTGATTTTATTGTCTATAACCATTTGAAACAAAATATAACTTGAGATGAACTAGTAAGTATCACACTACCTTTTAACGAAATTTATGGATAAAAAACTTGAACACATTATCATACAAAAAGTAATAAAATGAAATCATAAATTTGTCAATGTGATAGAACAAAAAACATAATGAAAGATACACAAAAGCTTACCAAGAACATCATATGATCAATCTCGTACCATTTTCCAACAGCTTCATTTGGCAGACGTGTTGCTGATGAAGTTGACTACCCATAATCACAACTAAAGCTTTTCTCCACCAATGGTCCGCAGAGTAATGAATTTCCATCAAAGTAGCTTTTATCAAATGTACCAAGTTGATATTTCATATATGGTGTCATGCTTGATAAACTATTGTAAGCAACATAAAACACTTCTAAATAGTGCAAAAGTATCAATTCTAGAGGAATTTTTCCACTCAACTTATTATAAAAGAGGTCTAAACTCTCTAATTGAGAAATATTTGAGAAGGATAATGGAATAAAACCTGTTAGTTGATTGTGGGAGAGGTTCAGAGCAAAAAGTTGGGATAGATTTCCTAGCTTATATGGGATCTCACCTACTATGTTATTTTGCGACAAAACTAGTCCTAACATTAGGAATGTCACCCTTGTATATGAGAGCCATATTTGGTAATAACCTCAGTCTCTACTTCAAAATTGAAGTCAACATAGGAGTTTAACGAATTTATTCCCTCGCCCAAGAGACTTGACTTATAAGTAAATTAAGTGTTAGCGAGACTGTATACTGTTCAAACTCATCAGAAAGACCATTGCTTCTAAAAAAGAGATTACCGAAGCATTAAGGTCTAGATCTAACAAAAGAGTTTCTTGAAAGATCCAAACAAGCTGAGATTTTTTAGTTCACTCAACCATTTGGAATAGTTCCATCCAAATTATTTCCTCCCAATAGAAGAATCCTTAAGTCTTGAAATGCAATAAAACTATCTGAAATGCTACCAGAAAAATTGTTACCTCTCATGTTTAGTATATGCAATGTCGACAAATTAAGGACAGCTTTTGGTAATGATCCTCTCAATTTGTTTCTTGCAAGTTTACATACAATGAACATATATCATGTATGTTAAAGTAAGAAGGTAATACTCTTGAAAAAGAGTTGTGTCCAAGTATGAAGCTGAGAGAAGTTCGCATGCAATAATCTCAAGATTGAAACTATTTGCAAATATTTTGAATGAAACTAAGCCATCAAAAAGATTTTTGCTGAGACCAATATACTCCAGAGATTTAAGGCTGCCAAAGGTATTTAATGGAATATGCCCTGTGAATTGATTCTCTAATATATCCAAGTATCTAAGAGATGTCAAATTTTATAGGCACCCAGGAAGATTTCTAAAAGATTATGAGCAAGAGGAAGAAGAGAAATCTGAGTCTAGAAGAGCTGCCTATAGTTCATGTACAATGAAGACATGCTTTTCTGATGAAGACCTGCTTATTGGGTCTAAACTGCATAATTGTCCACTCTTTGTCATGGCTTATGTCAATAAGCAAAAAGTTAATAGAATTTTAATAGATGATGGATCCTTTGTTAATATTCTGGTTCTCAAAACCATGAAAAAGTTGGGCATACCTATGGATGAATTGTTACAAACTCGTATGGTAATCCAAGGTTTCAACCAATGAGGGCAAATGACTATTGGAAAAAGTAGGCTAGCATTAGTTATGGATGACATGGAATCAAATGCATAATTCATTGTAATTGATACTATGACTTCTTATAAGATGTTGCTTGGAAGACCATGGATGCATGAGAATGGTGTCATTTCTTCCACACTCTACCAATGTTTTAAGTTTTATCGAAACGGGCAGGTGAAGAGGATTGATGCTGATTCTAAACCTTTCACTATAGCTGAATCTTATTTTGCAGATGCAAAGTTCTATGCAGATTCAATTGAAGTATGAGGGGAGTTATCTACTTCGAAAGCATCTAGAAAAGAGGAGACATTTACAAGAGAAGGGCAAGGCAAGTGCAGGGTCTACAACCAAAACTCTCAAACCTGTATTTATTCCTTATCATGTTTTTGAGAAAAGGGATGAGCAATTTTTATCCTCAAAAGATGAAGATGAAATAATTAAAGGCTTAGAGGATTTAAATTTACCAGTTATGAATCTTGAGTCTTTAAAGATTTGCAAGCCTCCATTAGAGGGATTTATAAAGCCATCTCAAAGTCCTACAATGGAACATGGTGATTTGCCTACTAAGAGAGCCAGTGGCTTTGACACAAATAAGGATCACATTACTATCATTGACCAAAAAGACATATGTAACAAATTGCCTTCGCGTATAAGGAGGTGCACTAAATGGGTAGTCTCTACTGGGAAGATGTTGAAGGGTAAACAACATACTGTGTGGTCACAAAAGAAACACCGAGCTAAGTTGATGAAATGGAAGAAATAGTGAATGCTACTATTAACCATGTAACCATTATATAAATTAATGAGAATGAGGCTCCAACTGAAGAAGGTGCAGAAGATGCTTCCCTTGCATTTGAAGAAGGAAATAAGACAAAAGAAGTTAATCTTGGTAAGTTAGAAGATCATCGACCAACTTTTCTTGAGTTCTAATTTATCAATTGAAGAAGAAAGGGATTATGTCAAACTTCTGATAGAGTTTCGAGATATTTTTACATGGACGTATATTGAAATACCTAGACTTGATCCAAAGGTAGTTGTTCATCACTTAGCAGTGAAGAATAGAATTAGTCCAGTAAAATAGGCTCAACGACATTTCCGTCCTGAGTTGATACCACAAATCGAGGAAAAAGTCAACAAACTTATCAAAACAAATTTTATTGAAGAAGTGAAGTATCCTACTTGGCTTTCCAACATTGTGCCTGTAAAAAAGAAGAATGGGCAAATTCAAGTTTGTGTCGATTTTAGGGATTTAAATAACGTATATCCTAAAGATGACTTTCCACTCTCAATTCCAGAAATTATAATTGATGCCACAACAGGCCAGAAATTCAATCTCTCTCCTCTTCCTTTCTTTTTATTTCTTTCTTCTTCTTTTTTATTTTATTTCTTGATTCTGGATTCAATTACTCACTCCAAAATTCTCTCATGAGTTTAATTTATTTTTTTTTCTTAAGTTGCTGAGACAAATAGGGTGAAATAATTAGACTATGAGAAGTTGAAGACTCTGGGCTGGTATGATAAAAATAAAGAGTGAAGAAAAGTGTAGAAGTTAGTGAAAAAATATGGGATATTTGTCTTTTTATTTTATGATTAATATTTGTTACAAAACTTAAAGTAAATATAATTAAACTTAAATTTTTAAAGAATTGGATATAACTGTGATAAAGTGCAAAGTTCATAATTTTTTTTAATTTAGCCAAAAAAATGTTAAATTCTAATATCTTGTAAAAAATGACAAATTAATAAGGTAAAAATTGGTGTTAGAGTGCAATTATAAGGAATAAGAACTTTAAAATAAATTGATGGATTAACAATTGCAAAACAAATCCAAATTGATATTCAATTCAACCCGGTTTTCAACCATTAATTTAGTTATTCACTAATTATTTTAATGGATTGGATTATATTCATAACAAAAAGGGAATTTTATAAAAATAAAAAAAATAGGTATACATTTACAAAAATGGCGCCCTTCAAAGTTTTTTTCAAAAATATAACCTACACAAAATTTTTTTCAAAAGTAAATAAAATCAAAGTTTATTGCAAAATTAATAAATATTAAAGTTATAAACATTTTATTAAAGCTTTACTTAAAATTTATTCAAGTTATACCCATGACTTACTTAATATTTACTAAAAAATTAATGAAAGTTGAAATTACACAAGATTTACTCAATATTTATCAAAATTTACCAAAAAATTACTCAAAATTGGTCTAAGGTTTACAAAAAATTTACCAAATATTTACTACAAAATTAATAAAAATTGAATTTATAAAAAAGTTTATAAAAAATTTACTCAATATTTACTTATGTTATATCAAATATTTATAAAAAAAAAATTAATAAAATTTGAAGTTATATAAGATTTATCAAAGATTTGCTCGAGGTTTACTCAAGTTATACTCAATATTTACAAGAAAATTAATGAAAATTGAAGTTTTATAAGATTTACCCAAAAATTAATGAAAATTAAAGTTACAAAAGATTTATCTAAGACTTATCCAAATGTTTACCCGATATTTACTTAAGATTTACTGCAAAATTAATGAAAATTGAAGTTACATAAGGTTTACCCAAAGTTAACCAAGATTTATCCGATATTTATCCAAAGTTTACCATAAAATTAATGAAAATTGAAATCATACAAAATTTATTAAAGATTTATTTAATATTTATTTAAGTTTTATCTCATATTTACCCAATATTTATAAGAAAATTTATTAAAGTTGAAGTTATGTAAAATTTACTTAAGATTTATCCAATATTTACCCAATTTTCATCCAAGATTTATCTAACATCAAGTTAATCTTTCAACTAAAAATTACCAAAAATCTACTCAAAGTTTATCAAAGTAAATAACCTTAATTAAGTTAATTAAATACAAGTTTACATATTTTTTTTGTAATTAAGGTTTGTCCAAGATTTACTTTGGTAATTAAGTTAATTAAATTTAATTTTACATATTTTTTTGCAAATTAAGTTAATTAAACAATGGTTAAAAATAAATAAATGTATGTATAAAGATTAATAGTAGTCATACAAATTAATAAAATTATTAATCTATATTTAAAATGTGAAAAATGATCATTTGTTGTTTTAATTAAATGAAAAATATGTTAAATACACAATAAAATCTAATATTTGAAAAAAAATTGGTAAAAATAAAAATGCAAAAAATGAGATTGAAAATACATAATTTTTATCGGTAAAATTGAAAAAAAATTTCGACTTTTTGGTGGAATGTGTACATTTTTCTTACAAAAATTTAAATAATTTGACCCATGAACACCCCTTTTGTTTTGCCATAATTTATTACAAAACATGCATTAGGTATAATCTGTTTGCATCAAGATTAAATGGTGATGTTAGGAAAGATTTGATTTGAGGCTAAATATTCTTCTCCTCCCTTAGTCTGTTTAGATTATCCTTTTCCTGTATCTAAGTCAATGTTTTGTTTTTGTGGATATGTTCCTCTGTTCAGAATTTCTTATTCAGTTTATAAATTCTAAATAAAGAGGCAATCAAATAAAATTGAGTTTTACATTACACTCAACTGCACAAGTACCTTTTTTTATAATTCATTTTCCTTAAAAACATTCGCTATGTTTGAATATAATGGCTTTATTATATCACCTGTGTGTTGAATATTTTGAATAAATTAATATTTTTAAAATATTTTAATTTGCTGTTTATTAAATGTTATTTTGTTTGTTTATTATTTATCCAACTTACTTGTCGAGTTGTTTTTTTCACATCAGTTGCACAATAGTTTAATCACAAAAACCCTCTGAAAACCCAGGCCGCCATCTTCCCCAAAATTACTGCGATCAGTAATGGCGGAATCAATTTGCAGAACCTTACGAGATGGACCCTTGGAAGGGGAGCTTTCGCCAGCTCTCACTATCAAAGATACGTCTGCTTCACCGTTTGGGTTTGATGTATTCGCTTACGTTCTCTCCCAGCTCTCGTCCTTCACTCTTGCAGGAAAATCCCAGTTCCGGTTAGCAAAACCAAAATTCATTTTCATTCCTTTCTCCCTTGAAATTGTGCCTTCTAATGTTAGATTATTTAATTCTTGATACAGTGGGATTGTGATTGTTGCGTTTACACGGAGCCCATCGTTTTATGTGGACTTGTTGAAAAGAAAAGGAATTGATGTTGCTTCCTCTCACAAATGGTAAAGTTTTTTTTTTTTAATTTTTGAATGTTTTAACTCTAAACTATGGTTGCTTTTAAAATTAGGGGAAGGAATTGGAAAGTCTTCTCCATGATGTTATTTTCATCATTTTATTCTTTTGCCTTGAATGTAACCTCCTCCATTTTTCGGTTTACAAGGGTAATGAAATGTCTGGATTACTAAGTACTACTGGAGTGAATCTCTCTATTGTTTACTGAATCTTTAGTTTATCTTTTCTGCAAACTAGCAATAAGTGGCCTATTTGAGTTGGGGATATTTGTTTTTGAATATCTCATACTATGTGTACTAGTAGAATCCGTGAATTTTACATTACTTTACTGTATTTTTTAGGATTCAAATTTTAGATTGTTTTACGGATCCTCTTGGTTGGAAGGATAAGCTTGGGGAGGTTAGAGATGCAATGGAAATTTCCTATGAAACTTCTAGTCTGGCTCACCTTTGTAAGGATGTGAAGGATTTGGACAAATTGTACCATTTGATTCTGGATTTGGGGAAAGGTAATGTCTATGTGGATGTCTGTAGCTCACTTTTATTAGTGAAATGTGTGAGAAAAAGAATAGGTTTTCGGGTATTTATGTATGACATGTACTTTTTGTGATATTCATTATGAACTCATGGCTGGTTGTTGTGTTCGCAGGACTAGTTGGACAAGGCAAAGTTCATTTCTCTGTAGCCATAGACTCGGTAATTCTCAACTATGCAATAAATGGTTGTGAATATCTAATAAAAAACATCAATATTCTCATTTTTTTATAATACTTGAAGTAGGCATTATATGAAACTTAAATGAAGTTCAAGCTAATCAGTTGGTATTATAGATGTGAATTCTTGTAAAATATTGCTTTTTAGTCACATTTCTCATTCTTATGTGACTTTATGGTGTATGCGTGGAAGCTTCCCATCATATACCAAACTTCCTAGGAAAGGTTGTAATAGAAGTGCTTTTTCTTAAGGTAGCTGTAGGAAGTCTCTTGTCAGTGCTAAGATGTGCCCACAAACCTTATGAGTCTAGGAATCTGTAGAAATATACAGGCATAATTACCCAATATGCTTGTTGTGTAATGTCCTACATTAAGATTAAAAGCTTTATAAGAACCTTTTATATGCTGAAATGGATGCATATAATTGATTTCTTTGTGTTTTCTTTTTCTCATCATGTAAATTTTGGAAAGTATCTTCTGAAGATGTTCAAGAATACTTCTATAACTTTCCTTATAGACAAGCTGGCCTGGCTTTACATGCTTGCATTGCATATTTTCAGAGAATCTGTTGACTGATATTTTGAGCTATATTCCCCAGTGAAACATAATTAGCTTTGGGATGAAATATGCGTGCATTTTTCTAGATGGAAGTGCTAGGAACTAGGAAACTTCCCCTCTATGCCTCTATATGTGCCCAAAGATGCTATGAGAAATGGGATTTGGGAGAAAGTTGAG
>CATIWF010201473.1:0-20372 GCA_949630135.1 Balakata baccata
AAATTATAAAGGTATAAATTTTGAATTTTCTTTGGTTAAATTAGTTTTAATTGGCACATGTAAAATCCTTTGATTCGGGTTTTGAAAATTTTATTTTCCGCTGCGTTATATGTATGTGATACATGATCAAAACCCTTCACAAAGTGTGCTGCTTCATCAAGGTTGGTTGGGTGCACTTACATCCCCATATGACCTTACATCCCTTGAATGTCTAGATGGAGATGCAACATCATATCCTTCATCAAATTGAAGGATCTCATTTGTAACTTATAAACATCTTGCAATGAGAGAGGTTGAGGACCATGTTCTTATAGGGGCTCTTCTTGGACTCTTAAGCCTTCACTAATAGACAATCTAACCCTTTTCTTGGACATAACTTAGGGAGATTGTTGGGCTTCTTGCTCTCCAAAAGCATACACAAAGAAATCCACACCTTTAGTTACCCTTCTTATGGCTTTGCAATTGACAAGGTATTTGATATCACTGGGGTTTTCAAATTTGAAGTAAATGATGGTAAGAAGGCGGGTGTTCTCATTAGTCAAGAGTTCAAGGTTTTTGGCAATAATGGTGAATTGGGCATGAAGATAGATGGTTCCATTACTGTTGTTTGCTATGGAATAAAATTTGTCAATAAGAAAAGGAGTGGTTTCCACTGGTTTATGGTGGATCATGGTATACAAGAGGAAAAATCACTTTTTCATTACTATCACCCCTAGCATTAAAGGTGAAATTAAGAACACGTACTTACATCATTGAGTATCCCTATAAGCCCAAGTGATGGTTGGCATCCCTAATCGCTTGTAGGGTGGAGAGAAACTCGATTGTGAGTTGGTCATGCCCATCTTCACCGAGGATGAAAAACTCTGTCCAATCTATTTCTCCAAGAATCTTTTAAATTTTCTCTCTTAGCCCTAGCTTCCATATGTCATCAAGATCAAAAGTTTTGTAAGAGAGGAAAGTCTTTTTTGTAATCTTGTTGTACCGAATTTTCTCATCTTTTGAAAATCGATTAAAGATGTCTTCATATAAGGTGATGGGTATGATTAAGGAGGAGGCAAGGCCTATCCTATTCCTTTAGATGCATGGGATTTGGAGATGGCTACCTTAGGTACCATGGATGGTAAAAGAAAAAAAGTTGAGAGAATACTTTTAGAGTGAGAAAGTACGAGAGAAAGAGAGAGTATAATGGAAAAGTGATGGTGAAAGAGAGAGAAAAAGGGTATTTATAGGTGGGAAGTACATAAAAGAGTCGTTTGAAAGTTTAAAAGGAGAGTTATGATGCTTTGGAAACGGTGTGGGATAGTTTTCAAAAAGTTAACAGTGAGAGGGGAAACATATGTTCCAGAGCGTGAACCTTGTAATGGTCATGAAATTTGAATTTCTATACCATTTGCTAAGCGTGAGGGGGGACTTCTCGAGCATGAGACTTTGAACAGGTGCAACGTTCAAAAAATTTTCAAATTTCGCAAGCAAGAATTTAGGTTCTCGAGTGTGAAGTTTAAAAAGCCTGGCAACGGTTAAGACTAGTTGAACCCTCACAAGAGGGAAAGGAATACTCACGAGTATGAAGCAATTCTCAATTGGGAAGAGGTTTCTCGAGAGCGAATTACACATCAAAAACTTAACAAAGAGAGATACGAAGCTAAGACTTATGTATCCTAGTGTAGCATATAAAATATGATCAATATGAGTGTCTTTGACCATTTGAACCTTGAAGTTCATCAAATTAAACTTCAAGAACACAAATTTTTGAATTTTTGCACATAAGTAATTCATCCATATCAAACACATAATGGCATACAAATCACATCATAATGCACAAACATATGAATGATGCAAATGCATGACTTAAAATGCACTTCAAATCAAGGTGCTCCTATCAAGCATATCAAGCTCTCTTTTGATAAAACAAAAATTTTCTTCTTGAAGAGGCTTAGTAGAAATGTATGTCAATTGATTGTTAGTGCCAATAAATTCTAAGATAACATCACTATTTTGGACATGATCTCTTAAATGTCTGAATGTGCTTTTTCTATCTAAAAGGCAACTGAAACTTGTTTCTTGCTAAATCAAGAAACCAAACATTCACCAATAAAGTAACAAGTTCCGAATGTGCTTTTTCTATCCAAAAGGCTACCAGCATAATCAACATCTAAAAAACTAATGATATGAAAAGATAAATTGTTAGGATACTATAATCCTAAATGCATAATGCCATGAAGATATTTTAGAATATGTTTTACTGCATGCAAATGAGATTCCTTAGGACATGAATGGAATTTAGCATAGAAGCTTACACTATACATGGTATCGGGACTAGAGGTGATTAAATAAAGAAGTGAACCTATAATACCTTTATAAAGCTTTTCATCAATAGTTATCCAATTTAGTTGATGTACTCATTGGGGTCTTGGCATTCTTTCATCCATTAATTCCAAACTTTTTTATTAGTTCATTTATGTACTTGGATTGGTTGATGAAGATGACTTCTTTGCTTTGCTTGATTTGAAGACCAAGAAAAAATTTGAGCTCTCCCATCATGCTTATCTCAAATTCCCTAGTCATACACTTAGCAAACTCTTAACAAAGAGATTCATTAGTAAACCAAAATTTATATCATCAAAATAAATTTGAACAATCAAAGTGTCATGCTCATGCTTTTTAATAAAAAGAGTTTTATCAACATGTCATTTAGAAAGCCCATTGTCTAAAAGAAATGCACTAAGCCTTTTATACCAAGCTCTAGGAGCTTGCTTCAATCCATACAAGGCCTTAGTGAGCTTAAAGATATGGTTTGGAAATTCATAATCTTTAAAATCAGGAGGTTGTTCAACATAAACCTCCTCTGAGATAAACCATTTAAAAATGCACTTTTAGCATCCATTTGAAAAGGCTTAAAGTTCATGTGGCATGCATATCTAATAAAATATGAAATTCTTCTAATCTTGCTACGTGAGCAAATGTTTCATCATAATCAATGTCTTCCTCTTAGTTATACCCTTCAATCTTGGAACTAAGGTTCAAACCTTATTTCTCTCAAATTGGTTGATTTCCTCTTGTATAGCAATCACCTAACTCTTATCACCCAAAGCCTCATTAATAGAGTTTGGCTAAGTTTGAGAGAAAAAAGTAAGATTAGAAGAAAAGATATTGGAACTTATACTTACACTATTTATATGGTCACCAATGATTTACTCCTTTGGTTGGTTTCTTACAAACTTCCACTCCCCTGGTAGCTCATTGGTTTCTTGCTCTTAGATTTGAGGTTGAACTTCCTCTTGATATTACTCCTCTTGTTCCTCATCATTATCATCCTTCTTTGATGTTTCTCTCCTCTTGATCATAATTGAGGTTCTCTATAGTACCTATAATATCATCCAAAGCACAACCTTTCCCAAGATCAA
This sequence comes from Balakata baccata, assembly GCA_949630135.1. Classification (NCBI taxonomy): domain Eukaryota; kingdom Viridiplantae; phylum Streptophyta; class Magnoliopsida; order Malpighiales; family Euphorbiaceae; genus Balakata; species Balakata baccata. The sequence goes on from CATIWF010201473.1 coordinate 3,405, forward strand.
GCTTACAAGTTTCATCAAAATTAAGATGCATAGACTCTTCTACAACTAATGTTTCCTTATTGAAGACCCATAAGCTTTGCTAAAGGTGGAATAGCCAAGAAAAATAATTTCCTAAGGTTGTCCTTGGTGTTCAATATAAAACACTTGTTGCCAAGTACTCCAACATATGAGATTTTGGGTTTTCTTCCATTCTATAGCTCATAAGAGGTTTTATTTAAAATAGGTCTTTTGAAAACACAATTCGAAATGTAACAAGCAGTATTGGTGGCTTCGCCCAAAAGAAGGTTAGTAAACCATAATCATTGAGCATTGTTATAGCCATCTTTACCAATATTCGATTTTTCCTTTCAACTACCCTATTTTGTTGAAGAGTTCTAGGAGTGGAAAAATCATGTGAAATACCATTTTCCAATCAAAATTTTTCAAAAAGTTTATTTTCAAACTCTTTGCCATGGTCACTTCTAATCTTAGAGATAAAGTATCCCTTTTCATTTTAGACCCTCTCGGTAAAGTGCTGAAATTTTCAAATGCATCACTTTTATGAGCTAAGAAAATTACCCAAGTAAACCTAGAGTAGTCATCAATAATGATAAATGCATAGAGTTTACCACCTAAGCTAGTAACTCTATAAGGACCAAACAAATTAAGGTGCAAAAGTTGTAAAGGTCTAGAGGTACTTACAATGTGTACCACGTTTTACACATTTTATGTGTGTGAAGAGCCTCTTGTTTCCCATCATATGCCATAAGCATCCACTATCCAATAATTATATGTTTTCTTTACTTATAGATTTAAGGCATACCTATAACAACTTTAATTCAAGTTTGGTTCTTAGATGCCCAAACAAACGTGGGTCCTTAGGGGTTACTCCTAGAAGAATCCCAATAGGATTTTCTAACATAGCAATGAATATTCATATGACCAAACTCTGTATAAAAATGACTTTGTTAAGCCTTGGAAGACTCTTACCATCTTGTATCAGGTTTAGGCCTCATAACCTTCTTGCTTGAGCCAAAAGATGGTACACAATAACAAACAAAATCATGTGAAGTGGGTGCTTTCTTAGATGTATACTTCTTGTATAAGAAAGCATGGTTGGACTTTTGAGGTTTCCCTCTTGAGCCAAGTGAGTCTTTGCTACTCTTCATTTGAGTAGGGGCTTTTGTGTGTGTCATGCTCTTTGCCTTAAAGGCAATTAACTCAAGAGAAAAGGTGTACGGTGTAGAAGCTTTCACAAATATAGTGCTAGGTGGGGATGATGATGATGATGATGCTCCATTAAAGCCTAAGCCATATCTCACTAAGGAAGGCCTTTGAGATATAACATGGGTATCCAAATTCTTCTTCCCCTTGTGAAATTTAGAGATAAAAATTCTACACTCATCAATCTCATTTTTTAAAGCTTTGTTTCTTTAACAAAGTTTTGGTTGAGGGTCTAGAAGAAATCTCATCTAATGACTTCGGTTTTTAGCTCCTCCACAACCTTTTAAAGGTTGGATAAATCATCTTTAAGCTTAAAGCTATTTTTCTTATAAAAATCCGTTTTCTTTTTGTACTTTTCTACCTTTAAGCTCATGACCTCAATGAGTTCACCGTTAACATCATCGTCGTCTTATGAATTTAAAGCATGTGAATAAGAAGTAGAAGTTACCTCATTATAGTTGTCCTCTAAAGCAATGAAGCATAAGTTTACCACTTCCTCAGGACTTCCTTCTTCATCACTTGATATAGGATAATCCCATATAGCTTTGTGACCTTTGTCTTCACCATCTTTGTGAGACTTGCCCTTGTATTTCTTGAGCCTTAGACACTCCAATTTGATGTTTCCCATTTTTCCACACTCATAACACTTCATCTCCTCCTTGTTCTTGTTGAAGTTGGATAAAGAGCCTTTAAACTTTGAAGCTCTTTACTTGTAGTTTTTGATAGTTCCATACTTGTTGACTACCATTTTCTTGATCTTCTTTGATAGCATATTTATCTCTTTATTCTCTTTTTGACTCACCTCATCATCACTAATGAGGTCCACATCTTAAGCTTTAGAGGTGGAAGTTGCTTTGAGAGTTAGTAGCTTCTTCTCCTTTTCTTGTTTATACTCTTTGTCTCTAGCAAAAGCCATCTCATGAGTTAGAAGCTTGCCAATGAGCACATCGATAGGAATAGTGCTCAAATCCTTATTGGCTTCTTCTATACCCACCACTCTTGAACCATAATCTCTAATAGGAAAACTTCTCAAGATCTTGTTGTTGACATCATCAAGGCTTGTATGTCTTCCATACTTCTTCATGCCATTAGTGATGATAAGGAGGTGGCTTGTCATGTCAGTGACGAACTCATTTGCCTTCATCTTGAAGAGCTCATATTCAGTCATAAGTAGTTGGATTTTCTTAGACCTTACTTGATTAGTGCCTTCGTGGTAGTTCTCCAATGTCTTCCAAATGTTATAAGTAGTAAGACAATATTGAACTCTCCCATACTCTTCAAGAGAGAGACAGCTTGTGAGAATATTCATGGCTTTTTCATTTTTTCCATTTGCCCTCTTGTGTGGTTCGGTCTATTCATCCCTTGGAAGGATCACATCTTCGTCTTCAACGTCTTTCTTTGTTGGGCTGTCCACTATTTACGAACACTATCCCGAATGTCTACTCCTTCACTATCCAAATATGCCTCTATCCTAAACTTCCAATATGCATAGTTTGACCTATCAAAGTAAGGTTTGAGACTTTGGAATCCTTTATTGGCCTGATGATCTTTGCTAGAGATGTTAGGTTTGATTTCTAGAGCTTCCTCTAATACCAATTGTTGCCCAAACAATCACCAAGAAGATGGGGGATGAATTGGTATGGAATTAAAATTTTTCGCAAATGGGTTATGAATAAGAAATTAAAGAGTGTAAGGTAAGGAGATTAACACAAGGAATTTTATAAAGGTTCAAGTATTAACGAACCCTAATTCTCTCTCCAATTGCAATTGGGAGTTTAACTAATCTAACTTCCCTTATATTACAAATGGAGTTTTCACTAGATCACTCACAACTAAGTGTTTTCTCAAGGCTCACACTCAATCCAAAATTCCATTGTATTTTAATGGACAACACAACAACCAATTCCTTATATCTTGGCTTACACACACAGCCCTTATACAAAAACAAACTCAAGTGTTTTAGGCTAACACTTAAACCCTTACAAGTATTAATGAATATAAGATTGAGAAATAAATTTGCAAAAGTTTTGGCACTTATGAAGTTGTTGGTTATCATAAATGGCCTTTTGGTATGATATTTATACTGATTACCCATCAATTAGCCATTACAAATGGTACTATAACTTTTTCTCACATTTTCTTACAAATGCATTAAATGTTGCCTGTATAAACTGCTTCTTAGTTGTGAAAGTGTAGTTCCCGATTGGGAACTTGCTTTGTCTACCATGTAATGGCACGTGGTTTCCTCTGATTAAATCTTGGCTCCAACAACTATATTTGGTTACATTTCCCAATTGTGACATTAATCTCCCGATTAAGAACTGGCTTTCCCGGTCATGACTTTAATATTCTGAATATCGAACACTTCTCGCTCGGGAAACCCTTTTTCGGTCATGAAAATTCAACCTTAAACCAGTCGTTATGAAGTCCTAAGCACACGTAGTACGTTCTGGTTGAAGGGCCTTCCAACGGTCATGTCCCTTTAAATTTTTCCAAACAGGAGTCACCTTTCCCGATCGTGAATCATTTCTTCACGGTGAATTTCCCAATCAAGAAACAGGTCGTGAACTAAACTGTATCTCAAGTTTACATGAGGCTAAATTTTATCGGGTTGGGAACACCTTTCCCAATTGCGAAGCTTCCCTTCGCAGGTGCAAATTAGGTGACTTTAAGACTTTGTCAATTAGTTCACTAAGTAAATGAAATTCGACTTGAAAGTTTATACGCTATAAAAACAACACTAAATGAAAATATTAGTGACATTTAATTTGATTGTCAAGATCAAAATAGAGATCAATCACCCTAAGGTCAATAAAAGCTACCAAAGTGTTTTCAACAAGGATCACACTCAAACCCTCATACAATGTTTTAATCCCAACCCAACTTACTCAATCTCTCTATTGAGCTCATAATCAAAGGCAAGGGGAGTTCATAAGGGCTCGAGCACTCCCAAGCCCAAAAAAAATACTTTTAGCTTCATCCCTGATTTAGCTATTTATTGCAAGATTAAAACACATAACCACCCAAAACTTAAGAACACATGAGCTTTAATGGATTACAAAGAAGAAATAAATTTAAGAGAGTGGATGCAGCTAAAAAAAAAAATTAATACACAAGCTCTTAGAATTGTTTTCAAGTAAATATACATTAAACTCTTGTTCTCTAGCCTTTGAAAGACATAAATGAAGAGTATTTATAGTCCCTCTATGAAATAGAACCATTAGGGGTGCATTTATCACAAATATAGCCGCTCAACTACCTCTAGTTGAAATTATACAACATTTAATTTCACGTTCGTGACCTATGGATTCACAGGTGTGAAAGGCTTTGTTCTCAGAGTGACTCAAATGGTGAACCAACCCATGAATTATCCGAAGAAATGATAGGAATAGTCATGGACGTGAATGGCCTTCAAGCCATGAATCTAGTGGTCAATCAAACTGTGAATGCTACTAAACTAATTGGCACATTCGGGCACAACTTTCACGGGTGTGAACACCATGTTCATAGGAGTTAATGTTATTTTTTTATGCAAATTTCGTTTTTGAGTGCCTTGATTTCCTTTGGCTTCGATTCAACATTATTTATGGAACCTAATTGACACTAAAACACTTCAAATGGTTAAATTCCATTGCCTAATTATTTGTAATAATTAAAATGATGGAAATAACTCCTAAGGTTCAGTAGTTTTCCCCCTTTTTAATGGTGATAAATAATTATGCAATGTGACTATAGAGATAATTTTCTCCCCCTCAACAAATACACACAAAATATTTCATGTAACAAATATAACATAAATATATGTCAAGCCACCAATAACCCTAAATTCACATCTAATCAAGCCACAAAAATATAAGATTGTAAAAATACATTTACAATCACTATCAAACCATAAATAAGCCAATGTTTAACAACAAATAAAATGAAGACAAGTCACATAGCATTTCTCCCCCCTTTGGCATCAATAAAAAGAGACTAAGTCAAGAAGGAGAATAGGAACAAGCAAAACATAAATTTCCCAAAATAAAGTTAAATACAACTATGAGGTTGGTCTAAAAGCAAATACAAACGATAAAGATAAGATGAAAAGGATCAATGATAATGGGGTAGAAGGTCATCATGGATGTAGGTGATGTCAGACTCAAGGGAGGATAGACGACCATCAACTTATTGCTCAAATGCTCCAATCCGATCATCAAGAGCTCTAATGTGATCATTGAACCACTACTCAAATGCTCTAAAGCGATCCTCAAATCACTACTCAATCATGGCAAAGCACTGCTAAACCATGTCGAGGTGGATAAAGAAGACTCTCCACCAATAGTTGACTCTTCTAGTAGCTGTTATCTCAACCTTTTTCTACCTTTCCCATGTAGCCCAACCTTGAATTCATTGTTATCTCCATCTTCCCAAATCAACTCTTCATTGTGATATGTGAATCTATAAAAGAGCTCTCCTCTATACGTGATCCTAGCTACAACACCTATTTTCGAAAAGGGATCAACATCTAACTTATCATGGGGTGAGGAAGGAAAAGGATCATAAAGATTGCATACTCCTAATGTCACAGCTAAGTGAGTAACATAGCTCCCTATAAGAATATCACTAGAGATCTTTATAGCAATCTCAACTAACTAGGTGGCAAACCATCTCCAATGGCAATAGGCTTATCCTTTCTAACATAATTAAGAAATCTAACTTCGATTTTCTAACCAAACCGTTGTTGTGCCCCATGCAAAAATGCTATATGTTAAAAACCTATGAACATACTTCAATGCAAGGATAGTAAGATGGGTACTTTTGGCTAATTTAACATACCAAACGTAGTCTCTAGCAATGAGATCCCAAGCACCAAAAGATGAAAATTTCTTATCATCATATTCATTCGAAAGACCCTCTTTAGGCAACTTGAAAATATCGACAAGCAAATCAGCATATAAAATATGATTTTTCTGTCCTAGTTGAAATGTCAAAGTTCCCACAGGACTCAAATGCAAAGTGCTCAAAAACTCCAAGGTTAATTATCTAAAACTAAGCTTAAAAATGTCTGCAAATTCCAACATGCCTAAGCTAGAGAGAATATTTCTCACATCCTACTCAATTACAACAGCCCTTACACATTCCTAATCAAAGGAGTGAGAATTCAAAATAGGGTGAGGTTTCAGTTTATTATACCTTGCATGAGCAAAAATTGGCAAAATACAAAGCATAGGGTCATTTGGTTTCTTCCTATTATTGTTTTCCCTTTTTCTTTGGAGGAACCCGCTTATGATGCTAAGAGATGATTCCCAACCATGAAAAAACTCATTTAAGCCATGAAAGGAGGAGTTAGACCATGAAAGGAATGATCCTAGCCGTGAGTTCTGTTCCATCCGTGAAGAACAAATATAACATATGTGTGTGTGTGTGTGTGTGTGTGAGAGAGAGAGAGAGAGAAAGAGAGAGAGAGAGAGAGAGAGAGAGAGAGAGAGGGGGGGGAGGGGATTTTTGCGCGAAATAGGAAGAAAACTTGTGTTTAGATGAGATTTTAGTTGAAAAATGAAGTAAATTGATTAAATATGGAAAAAAATGAAAGAAAATATGTGAAAATAGAGGAGAGAAAGGTTGGGTAGAGAGAGCATTTGAAGGAGGCGATTGGTAGAAGAGAGAGAAGAAAGAAAATATGAAATATTAGGGTTAAATCACATGTCATGGTTGTAATTATGTATTCACAGGCATGAATGTAGGGAGTCATAGGCAGCAAACTGTGACTCTAGCCATAATAATTAGGTCGTGAACGAGCTTGGACCAAATGGGGGTTTAGGCTCATTCTTCACAACTGTGACTACTTAAGTCATGTGCACGAAGCCCCTGATTCACAGTTTGCTGACAATGAATTTAGCCATGAATAACACTAGAAATTCATCAAAAAAACACAAAAAAAAAAGTAGGATTTTTGAGCTAGTTTCAAGCATGAATGGGAGCAAACATGAAAGCTTGATTTTGGTTAACAATTGTACTTATAATTAGTTATGTGAAACTTAAGATTAATGTATCTTTATCATCGTTATAACATAATAAATAATCAAGGTTCACAATTAATAACTATAATGACATGATCAAGTAATATCACAAAATACTACTATTCAATATGTCAATCTCTCTTTTGATGAAGTTAAATCTCTCCTCACAAAGAGGTTTAGTATCAGTAAGTTGGTTTGTAGTATGAAAAAATTCAAGCACAACATCACTTTTATGCATATGATCACATAAGAAATGATGCCTAATATCTATATGCTTACTCCTAGAATGTTAGATTGGATTCTTGAAAAGATTAATAACAGTTGTATCGTCATATTTCATAGGAATGTGGTTAATTTCCAAACCAATCCTTAAGTTGTTTTATCCATAGTAGTTTTGTGCAATAACAACCGACAACAACTTATTCAACTTGGACAATGGATGATGCTATATAATTTTGCTTTTTGGTCATTCTTTTATCAAACAAAACTGTAAAACACTACCACTTAATGATGTTTTACTTGTGTTTGACTTAATAAGAAATTTACTTTATGTGAGTCAACTGACTATGCAATATCCTGTGAATTGTGAATTCATTAATATTGGTTTTCGTGTTAAAATATAGGAAATAGATTAACTAGTTATTATAAAGAAGCACAGGATTGATCTCTATGTTCTATCTAATTCGTTGAAGTTGTATTTTTTTCTTCTCATTTTTAAGTCTAGATCATTTGAAGTTTGGCATCAACAATTAGAACATCCTCAACTTTCTACTTTGTAATTATTGAAAAATAAAGGGTTGATTGATGTTGTAGGATCAACCAAATTGAAAGATTATGTGAGAGTTATCTATTAGGGAAACTTAGATAATTACCTTTTAGTTGCTTTGAACATTCTAGTACTAATTGTCTTGAAAAAATTTATTGTGACTTGTAGGAACTAGCTCTCGTTCCATCAATTGGAAACTTTTGGTTTTATGCGTGTTTGGCTAATGATTTTTCTCAATATATATGGTTTATTCAATTAAAATACATGTTTGATTTTTCTGATAACTTTATTGCATTCGAACGGTATATCACTGGACAATTCAACAAACTAATCAAAATCTTTCATTCAAATGAAGGATATGAGTATGAATTCCAAACTCAAATCTTTTATTTTTATCTATGAAAAATGTTCATCAAGTTTCTTGCCTACACCCCATACTTGACATGTATGGTTGAAAAAAGGCATATGATAACACGAGAATTAGGCATAACTATGCTTTTTCATTATGGGGTACCTCTTTCTTTATGGGTTGAAGCTTTTTTTACTGTTATGTATTTGATTAATAGATTACCTTCTTCTGCCTTGAATTTTAACACACAATATTTTGTTTTGCATGGCACTCATCCAGTTTACTCCCCACTTTATGTGTTTACTTCAAAATGTTTTTCTTACACTTAAGACACGATGTAACAAATTTGATCCCAAAACTGTTCATTGGTTTTTTTTTTCTTTTTGAAATTGTGATAAGTAAAAAGGTTACAAGTGCTTTCATCCCATGAGCAAAAAGATTTTTGATATCAAGGCATGTTGTTTTTTATGAGCTGTGCTTTCAAAATAATAAAGTTTGCTAAAAAAAACTAATGTTATACCTTTTGAACCATATGTAATTAGGATTTTGATTCTTGGTTACCACATTCTAACTCCCTTCTTCTCTAGGTCATGTTACGAAGAACATTACGTCACTATGTCAAAGCCCTTTACCACCAATGGATATTCGTACATCTAATTCGACATCTTCACCTTCTAACCCCCAAATGTTACCTCACAACAGCCTCATGACATCAGTGCATAAGCACAGAACTCATCTGCTGCTACATCTAATGCGAAACACAACCACAGCATGAGAAGTTACAATCTGGTCTAGTAACAAATATATTACCTCTACTTCACTCATCTCATCCTCCATAAGTCACATCACACTCTATGGTTACTAGAGTTTGAAGTGGAATTGTTAAACTAAACCCAAAGTATGCCTTAACTATTATAAAATCCCATAGTGTCCTTTGTGAGCCTCACAATATACGTTTAACCTTCGCTCATCCTAGTCGGAAGGCAACCATGAAAGAAAAACTTCTTGTTTTTCATCGAAATCAAACGTAGGAAGTTGTTCCTCGCACCACTGATATGCATGTTATTGGCTCTAAATGGGTGTTCAAATCAAAACTCAAACTTGATGGTTCTCTAAATCGTCTAAAAGCTTGGGCTGTTGCTAAAGGGTATAATAAAATTGATGGAATTGACTACACTGAAATGTTCTCTCCAATTATCAAGCCTGGAACTATTCGTATAACCTTAACCATAGCACTTTCGACATTATTATAGAGGACTTGTTAGTGCTTTGCAATATTTAAAATTAACAAGGGCTGATCATTCTTACGGTGTTGATTATGCATCTCAATTCATGCACAATCTTTGCATTGCTCATTTAAAACTTGTTCGACGTATTTTACGTTACATTAAGGGTACTACTGATATTGTTTATATTTTATCCCACATTGCACATGTTCTTTATGCTTAATGTGATGCAAATTGTGCTTGTTGTCCCTCCATTGGACGCTCTACAATTGGATATTGCACTTTTCTTGGCAACAATCTTATCTCATATTGTACGAAGAAAAAACATACAATCTCTCGATCAAGTATAGAAGTTGAGTATCAAGCTATGGTTGATAGCACAACTGAACTTACATGGATGTCCTTTATTCTCAAAGATCTTTTTATTCTTCTTGTGTCTCCTCTAACCCTTTACTGTGACAACATAAGTGCGCTTCATCTGACTATCAATCATCTGTTTCATACTTGAGCAAAACACATTGAACTTGATTGTTATTTTGTATGCGAATGAGTTGCTATTAGGTTACTTTTCACATGACATCTCCCCTAATCCTCAGGTTGTTATATTCTCACCAAACCAATATCCGAAAGTTATTCTCACTTTTTTTTCCTACAAGCTATGCCTTCGACCTCAAACATAATTTGCAGGGGATATTAGCAAGATAAATATCAATACTGATAATTATGAGAGTTCTAAGAGTGATAAGATTGATTGAAGTAGTAAGGCTGAAAACTCTCACAACAAATTTAGTGGAGAAAAGTTGGGTGATTAAAATAATATTTGACTGTGGTAAGAAACTTAAAGCAAAATAATATTTGACTGTGGTTAAATCTATCGTAGATGTTTTAGCTTATGATGCTAAAATTATGACAATTAGTTAGAATTCATAGTGTTATATAAAACTTGCCATTTGTTTATGTTCCTGCAACTTTGATCTATTTTGTTGAATAAAACAAAAGTTGCTCTCTTCATATTTATCTTAGTCTCTTCAAACCTTCTCCAATAGATAATCTAACCGCGTAAAAATCGGTCAGATTATTCGAAAAGAGTTTTAAATACGGTTACAACAAAGGACTACATTTTAAAAAACAGTTCGTCCTATTGAAAAAAACCATAAATAATCAAAAGGTAACAGTGTACAGAAGTTGAACGACTAATTACACGGTGAAAAGATCTAGCATTATATATCTTATGTTGTTACGCAATAAACTAAGGAATAGTACCAAGTCTGGTGTCTGGCATCTAAATTAAAATATTTATACGTAATAAAGTTAAAAATGTTAACACAATTATTATTTTCCAGTTTGGAAATGATTGTTGCAAATATTGTACTTATACATCTAAATAAATAAATATATTTCCTGATAAAATAATAAAGGATTTTCATTGATCCAACCAAATTATGATAGGTTCTGGTTCAATTTTACACACCATTGAAACTTCTCACCATCACTTTCAACATATTACTCTGAATTGGAATTTATAAGAGAAAAAGGGAAAAAACTGAATCCCTAAGGGCTCTGCATTGACGAGGTATTACACTACATAAAAAAAATAAAAAAGAACCATGTTTCGCGAAGCAGTAGCAAATGACACTATACTCACAGTTGCACCTAATTTACACGTGTTTTCTAAGCGGCAGCTATGCCTATCGAAGAAAATTGACAGGCAAGCTACCTTGTGGGCCTTCTTTAGATATGTATAGTATAGCTGAACTGGAAAAAACTTAAGGCTATAGAAAAATGTAATAGTTCCACTCGTAAGAAAAGCCATCAATAAGTTGGGAAGCAAAATGCCAGATAAGGTCAAGAAAACCAACGAAGTGTAAGTGGCTCCATTTTCAACTGCATTACGGCCCATTAGCCAAATATCCAAGTCCAAGAGTGTTGGAAGCAATTTTGGATTGATGGTAGATCTCGATCAAAATATAGATTTCAAAAATTTTTATGACCGAAACATGCAAATATATTTTGCATAACATACAAACACATTTTATATGTTAATTTTGAGTATTTTATTTATAACTTTTACAAATCATATTTTGTAACATTTATAGATAATATCTATTTGTCAAGATCATGTTAGGAAAACAACAATAGGAAAAATTGTTAATTCAATATTCAAAAAACAAGAGAAATGGAAACGATCTGAGGCCCATGTTCCACACAATTTCCTTAAGACAAATTCGTCTCCTACCACCAGTGTTTAGAATAACTGGCGTTTGTCTCTTAGGATATAACAGATTTCAAGTAGTTGTTAAACACATAACACCTACTTATAGCGAACTAAGTATTTGTCACTCTCTATCACTTGAGTAGAAGAAAAAAAGGGAAGAAAGAGACTTTGCCAACAAGAACCAAACTCAACTCTCCAAAACCTCCTTTACAACACAAGCCAAAAACTCCTATTTGTACTAAATGAAGGACACATGTGATTAATTTCTTTTAAAGGCTGTCAATAATGTTTTTGTAACTCTCAAATAATGGTAAAAGTAATCTTTGAAATATCAGAAAATGAAATTCCAAAAAACAAAAAGCTCAAAAGACTAATCTGTAACACAATCCACACGGGCGTATAGATCTACACGGAAGTGTGGATTAACCATGCACACACAGCAGTACAAAGACACGGGCGTGACAGACTACTAGCCGTGTAGATCAACACGGGAGTGTTGCTTCAATTTCTAGAAAAAAATGTAAAAATTGGCCTTAGTCTGTATCAAGAGATTTTGGGCCGACATTCGTGTACGCAGGTCGCGCACCCATGCATTGGCATGTTCCAGACCATAGATTTGCACCCCCCTACGCCTGAGTGCTTGAGAGAGAGTCTTCCATGCTACTTTCTTACCCATGTAAGAATGTATTTTAGTATATAAACACAAGTCCAACTTCACATATTAGTAATGTGAGACAAAACTCTCACTTTCACTTTTTCTCTTTATATCTCTTTATCAAAGAGCTTGCTTTGAGCTTCAATTTCTATTCACACATTCTCCATTTTGAAAATATGAATACATTAATTCATAGTCCTCATGTCAAGGAACACATATCCGAGTCTTTCTCTTAAAACCGAGTTGTGGGACTCATCCGAATTATCCTCTCAAAATGGCTCATAATCACAATTTCTCCAATAATCCCCCACATAAATAAAATACAGCGAAAAAGTAAGACGAACAAAGTCTTACTAGATGATAGAGTTTGACTATCGAAACCTGCACAGGACAGGTAGGTGTTACCCTTTGAAGCTTCCCTTATGAAAGTATATTTAATTTACCCACTATCCAATTGATATGATGTCATTGAACTGTTCAGTTTTCTCGAGTAAATATGATACACTCCACACATGAATCTTTCTTGACAATATTCAGTTCTCATTGTTATGTTCATTTTGGCCCTGAACATCTATCTAGTTCTATGAGAGTTTTTGGAGAATTGAATTTTAACACTTTCTCCTTTGAAGCAGCCCCACTTCACTCCCACATAAGTGATACCTTACACAAATGTATCCTTAAAGGCATAGCTTAACCTCATTTCCAATCTTCACTGGTATATTCCCCACAGTGATCTTTCCACATCTTTACAATTAGGTTGTCCCATTGAACCTAGATCTTGGGATCTCCCGTCAACTAGGTTGAGTTTTCCTTTGTATCAACTTATTATCCTCTTACAGGTTTAAGTCTCATTCCTTTTGATGATTTATCAACTTGCTCTCGATTTAACCCTTTGGTTAGCGGATCCACAATGTTATCCTTTGATTTTACATAATCAACAGTGATAACTCATGTTGAGAGCAGTTGTCTAATGGTATTATGTCTACGATGAATATGTCTAGACTTACCATTATACATGTTACTCTGTGCCCTTCCAATTGCATATTGACTATCACAATGTATGCATATTGGTGGCACGAGACTTTCCCATTTCAGAATATCTTATAAGAAATGGCATAGTCATTCAGCTTCTTCAGCACATTTGTCTGATGCAATAAACTCAAATTCCATTGTGGATCTGGCTATAACAATTTGTTTAGAAGATTTCAAAACCACAGCTGCACCAACTAGTGTAAATATATAACCACTAGTGGATTTTAAATCTTTTATATCAGAAATCCAATTAGCATCACTGTAAGATTCTAGTACAGCTTGATATCTGGTATAATGCAGCCCATAATTACAAGTATACCTTAAGTACCTAAGTACTCTTACAATTCTTTTCCAGTGATCTAGCCCTGGATTACTCATATATCGACTCAGTTTACTCACTGTATAAGCAATATCTGGTCTTGTACAACTCATTAAGTACATCAGACTGTCTATCACACGTGCATAGTCTATTTGAGACACACTTTCTCCTTTATTCTTTGATAGATGGAGGCACAAGTCTAATAGGGTTCTAGCAATATTGGTATCATCCTTATTGAATATACCAAGTATTTTACCAACATAATGAGTTTGACTCAAGGTTAGCCCATCTGATCTTCTAGTAATTTCAATTCCTAGAATCACATTTGCTATATCCCATATCTATCATATCAAACTTTGAATTTAACATATCCTTGGTAGACTTGACCATCTTGTCATTACTACCAACAACGAGTATGTCATCAATATATAAACATAATATGACATAACTGTCGCTCATATTTTTGACATAAACACATTTATCATACTCATTAATTTTGAAGCCACTAGATAGCATAACACTATCAGATTTCTCATGTCATTGCTTAGGCTCTTGATTCAAACCATATAGTGATTTAACTAATCTACATACTTTCTTTTCTTATCCTGGGGCAATGAACCCTTCGGTTGTATCATATAGATCTCTTCATCTAAATCTCCATTTAAAAAAGCAGTTTTTACATCCATTTGATGTATTTCAGGATTGTGCAATGCAGCAATCGCTATAATCATTCTTATAGAATTGATCCTGGTTACAGGGGAATAAGTATCAAAATAATCTAGGCCTTCCTTTTGTCTACAACCTTTAATCACAAGCCTAGCTTTATACTTATTAATTGAACCATCTGCCTTCATTTTCCTTTTGAAAATCCACTTGGATCCTAATGGTTTACATCCTGGAGGAAAATCCACTAATTCCTAAGTATGATTCTATAAAATGGAATCAACCTCACTCTTAATAGCCTCTTTCCATAAAAGACCTTCTGAAGAGTTTATAGCCTCATTATAAGTTTGAGGTTCTGCCTCTAGTAAGTAGGTCAAAAAATCTTATCCAACAGACTTTTCTGTCCTTCCTCTTTTACTACGCCTAAGCTCTATCTCAATAGGTTCATCTTCTAAACCAAGCTCTTCATCATGAACTTGATCTTAACTATTTTCAATAATAGCCTCAAGAGGTCGCTTGGATGAATTCGCCTCTTCCAAACTCTTATAAGGAAATATATGTTCAACGAATGACATATTCCTTGATTCTATAATCATGTTCTTACGAATATTCGGAATTTCTGATTTATGCATAAAAAACCAATAAATACTACTATTATCTGCATAACCAATAAAAATGTAATCAACTGATTTTGACCCTATTTTCACTTTCTTTGGTATAGGCACTACCACTTTAGCAAGACAGCCCCACACTCGTAAGTATTTATAGGATAGTTTTCTCCCTTTCCATAATTTACATGGAGTTTTGTCTTGCATACTACATGGCACCTTATTTAAAAGGTAATTAGTCGACAATATGGCTTTCCCCCCACATGTTATATGGTAACCCAAAATTTATCAGCATTGCATTTATCATTTCTTTTAAAGTACAATTTCTCCTTTTAGCCACACCATTAGATTGTGGTGAATACGGTATCGTGGTCTCATATATAATTCCATGTTGTGCACAGAATTCACCAAATAGTGTCACATATTCACCACCACGGTCACTTTTCAAAACCTTGATTTTTCTATTGAGTTAATTTTCAATCTCAATTTTATAGAGTTTAAATTTCTCTATAGCCTCATCTTTGCTTTTAAGCAAATACAAAATAATATTTTGTGCAATCATCCACAAATGTGATAAAATATTTGTTTCCACCTCTTGTTTGAACAAATTTGAAATCACATACATCATTGTGGATTAAATCAAATGGTCCACTTTCTCTTTCAATATTTTAAAAAGATGATCTAGTTAGTTTTGCCTCAACACAAATTTCACATTTATATTTCAATATGGAAATTAGGTATGTGGTCCAAGTTAAATAACCTTCTCAAGGTATTATAATTAACATGTCCTAGTCTACCACGCCATAAACTGGAAGACTCAAGCAAATAAGCAGAAGAGGTACTTTCATTATTACATTTAATAACAATTACATTGAACTTAAAAAGCCCATCAATAACATACCCTCTGCCCACATACATTCCACCCTTGGAAAAAACAACTTTGTATGATTCAAAAATCATTTTGAACCTATGCTTGTTCAATAATGAACCTAACACCAAATTCTTGCGAATATCAGGCACATACAAAACATTGTTTAGAGTCAGCTTCTTACCAGAAATCATCTTTAGCACCACTTGTCTTTCACTAAGAACTCCAGAAGTGGCAGAATTGCCCATAAACAATTTTTCTCCACTCTTCGGCTTGAAGGTAGAGAACATCTCATGATCTGAGCATATGTGCCTTGTGGCACCGGTGACAATCCACCATTCTTTTGGGTTAGACCCAACCATGTTCACTTCTGATATCACAGCAGCAAGATTAATATCAGAAACCTCTTGAGTAATATTTTGCAAGAGATTTGCTTCATTGCCCCTTTTCTTCTTTGGAAGTTTGCAATTAGAAGGTTTGTAACCCATCTTGTCATAATTAAAGCATTTGCCTAGGAATTTCTTTTTAGAAACTCCACCTTTGGGACCCTTTTTAGGCTCCTAGAATTTCTTCTTTTTGGTATTTTGTCTATGTTCAACAATATTTTCCTTAGCCTAAGAAGAATTCAACCCCCTCATTTCTGAGCCTCTATTGTCTTCTTTAATTCGAAACCTAACAATTAGCTCTTCAATATTCATTTCCTTTCACTTGTGCTTAAGGTAATTTTTGAAATCCTTCCAGCCAGGGGGTAATTTTTCAAACATAGCAACCATTTGAAAGGTTTCACTCAAGTTCATTCCTTCAACATGAATATCATGAAAAATAACTTGAAGCTCTTGAACTTGACTTACCACAGTCTTGGAATCTACCATTTTATAGTCTAGGAAATGTCCTACTATAAATTTCTTGGCACTAGCATCTTCAAATTTATATTTCCAATCCAATGATTCCCACAACTATTTTGTAGTCTTAATTCCACTATACACATTGTATAATGAATCATGTAGCCCATTCATGACATAATTCCTACACAAGAAGTCGGAATGATGCCAACTATTATAG
>CATIWF010201477.1:0-27789 GCA_949630135.1 Balakata baccata
AAGGTTGAGAATATATGTTGGATTTGAATCTCCTTCTATCATTAAGTATCTTGAACTGTTGACTGATAATTCATTTATAGCACGGTATGCAGATTGTCATTTTAGTGAAACAATTTTCCTAATATTAGGGGGAGAAACAAAACTATTGAATCATGAAATTATGTGGAATACATCATATTTAACACATCTAGACCTTCGTCCAATCAATGTGACTAAAAAATACAAAAAAATAATACATTTATAAAATTTGGTAAATCAATTGCTTGATGCATTTACTGACCTTAAAAGAGTGACTAAATCACATATACCAACAGTAAATACTCCTTCTCAAATTGATGTTCCCATCAGACAATTTACTACAGCTAATGAGTATAAAGCACGCTTAAAGAGTGGTAGACCAAACAGTTCCAAAGATAAAATTCCTAGAAAAAAATGAGCTAGTCAACAAGATGACCTAATCGAGGGGGCAGAAAATCTAAAAGAGTATATTAACCTAACAATAAATAAATTGTCAAAAGAAATTCAGGTACCTAAATATGATAATAATGAAGATATCTCAATAAATTATTTCGTTACAAGAAAAAGATGGAACGAAGAGAAAATAGCCATCAATGACATCTTTGGTTATAATGTAGCAATTGATATTATGGAGGAAAATGAGGATCCAGAGCAAAAAATAATTGAAGAATTTGAAAATAGATGTGATTGACCGAAATAAAAATATTTAATATAGGCTGAATTAAATAAGTTGGTAATTTTTTAAATAAGTTTTTAATTTTTCTTTGTTTGGTTGGCAATTTTTTAATTTTGTAAAGAAAAAGAAAAAACTTTGAAATTAAAACCACACCCAACATGTCCTAATTCTATTACTATATTAATTAGAAAGTGACGACAAGGTTGTGGTTTAGTTGTCAACTCATGCTAAATTTGTTAGGAACAGTTAAATTCGAATTTCAATGAACACATCTTTGGGAAGGGGTGGAAGGCCTTAAGTGTTACTAAACTCCAATTAAGATTAGTTTCAAACCATAAAATAGATGAGGATATAAGTGGTTTATAGCCAAAAAAAAATAAAAAATTAGAGAGTGATGATATTGGGCATGTGTAAAATTCACTAGATAATTAGATTTGCATCTAACTATTTCCAAAAGTTAGCTCGAAGGTAAAGGATTATTCAAGCCATTATAAGTACTATTAAATTTTTATTCCCACCTGATGTGGGACTTCAGCACTCTCTTCTCACGCCCAAACTTATTGTGGGATTCAACATAGTAGAGGGTCATCTGGAGCATGAAAATAGCAGACCGTACTGTTCGTAGACCATGGCTCTAATACCATATAAAATTTGGTAGGTAAATCGACTTATATTTAACTCTTTCCAAAAGTTAACTAAAAAATAAATGATTGTCTAAGTTATTATAAGTACTATTAAATTTTTATTCAACACTCTCCTCCCTTGCCTAGGCTTGCTGTAAATACAAACTAAAAATGTCTTTGACATGATTCATCTTGATTTGTGAGGCCCGTATAAGAAACCAACTACTATAGTAGCTCATTTCATGCTTCCTATAGTAGATGATTTTAGCAGGAGTACTTGGATTTTCTTGTTAAGTCATAAGGATGGGATCAATATTGTATTATCTGGTTTCCTTACAATGGTACAAACCCAATTTAATTGTTCAGTATTAGGACTGTTAATGGTACCAAATTTATGAATAGAGAATGCTTATAGTTGTTTAATGACAGAGGAATTATACATAAAATTGTGTTGTAACTCCACAATTAGTCTGAACATGAGATGAGAGTATTGGAATCTCACACCGGGTAAAAATAAAATTTTAATAGTATTTATAATGATTTGGATAATTTTATACATTCTAACTAGTTTTTTGGAAGAGTTAAGTTATAGCAATTTTGGAGCCACATTCATTTAGGGGGCTATACTTTTTAAAATGTATATAATAATATGTAAATTTATATTATTTCTTAAGATTTGTCCATATAAAGAATATTAGAAACTTATTTTTATACAATAAATTTAGGTTCTTAACTTTTTACCGCTTTACTTGAACTTCTACTTTTTGTCGCTTTAATTCAAGAGATCACCGCTAAATCCAATGTATTCAACTACATAATTTTACAGCATGAAACTAGACACATTTTCATATATATTTTTTTTCATGTAATTGACACAACTTAGCGAGACATTATGGCAAAGCAGGTTGAGGTTATGGGCACATTCTCTCTTGGTAGCTCAACCAATCAATTAATTAAAGAGGATCACTCAACCTTCTCTTTCAATAATTGAAGCTCTCGTCATCACAAACATCTCCATCATCCTACCATCCAATTGAACATTCCCTTCTTGGATAATGTAAAATTTTTTTTAGATAAATTCTGTTTATTATACAATCTATATCTTAATCCAATTATATAGTTAGTGATATAAAAAAAATTCAATCACACAAAAATAAATATTTTATTATTTTATTTTTATTAGTTAATATTAATACAATATATATACATATTATTATGTAACTAGATTGATCTACCGATGAATCGGTCTAAATAAAAATATCTCAACTAATGCAGCTCCACATTGGATTTTCTGGAATTCCCATATTTTGCTTAATCAATGTAATTGCCCCACATCATCCTTAGCTTGGCACTAGGGGTGTCTGGCGAGTCGTGTTTATATCGTGTCGATCCACTTAGCTGATACAATTAGGTTGAATACAAACATGAACCATTTATTAATCAGGTTGATACAAATATAACATGAAAATTAAATGGGTCATATAAACACGATACATATAATATGTTTAATTTTCGTATCATATTTGGGTCATAAAATCTGATACGAACACAGCACGATTATGCTTTTTGAGTCATTTAATAAGATATAATACAACTGACACAAAACGAAAATAATATTTAAATATTATTTTTTATAAAATGATACTATTAACCTTGATATTTCACTAAATTTACGTGTGTTATAAATAGACTGGATCAAATTGACATAATATGACATGAAAAATTAAATGGATAGTAACGGATGACATAACACAATTTGAGTCGTGTCATAAACATGTCAATCTGTTTATGACACAAACTTGTATAAGTTCAATACTAAACAGCTCATTTTATATGTTTTGCATGTTGAATTCATATGTAATAATCCATTTGACACCCCTACTCCTTTTCTCTAATCACTTTAAATAAATGTTCATTTAAAGATTTTTTTTTTCATTTTAAAAGTTTATTTTAGAAATTAAAACTAATATTTAATATATATTTTCTCATTTTATTTTTATTACACATGATTAATTCTTTTTTATAATTTCAAAAAAAAAAAAGAAAATTGAGATAAACTACAATAGAAATTTTATAAAATTGATGATAAGATTTCAAAATGAATATTTAAAGTGAAATTAAGGGAGTGTTATATATATATAAGGTTATCTTTTATTCCGCACCATCAAGTACTTCTACCTATTATTATTATTATTATTATTATTATTATTATTATTATTATTATTATTATTATTATTATTATTATTATTATTATTATCAAATGCTTGTATTCTTATTACTTTTTTGTGGAAAAAATAATATACATTATTACACGTGTCATAAGCATTACTAAAATAATAATAAATAAAAACATTACTAGGTAGTAGAACTATCAGAATAAATGGATATATAAAAATCAGAAGTTAATAGGAGAAAAATCTTAAATATGATTGGTTTCTTGAAATAGTTAACATGTAATGAAACTTTAAACAATTAATGTTTCGACATATATAGATCATAATATACCTAAATATTAATTAATAAATTAATGTTAGAAAAATAGACCAACCTATATTTGCAATTAAAATTTATTCAATAAATTAATATATATATATATATAATTGTAGTTTGCTAAATCTAGAAAAATATGAAACATCCAATTTTTTTGGTCCTTTTTATTTTAGTTATGCTCCTTTAAATGACTTGTGTGATTAACACATGCTACTTTTTTTTTTATTATTATTATAGAATGACCAAGTAAGAATATATGAATTTGATCATACTGCCCAAATAAAAGTATGAGAATTCAATTAGAAAAAAACAATGTAAAAATTTAGAAATTCACCAAAAAAAAGTATGAAACTTAATTGAAAAAATAAAGAAAAAAATCTAATGCTCCCTTTGTTTCTAAAAAGATGTTGAATAATTAAGGAATTGAATGTATTAATTTCATACATTGGTAAGATATATAAGCATACATATTTTCAGCTTGTTTTGTGGAAAGTACAACAAATGCTCCATATTTTATACAAAAAAACTTTTTCACACTCCTTTTATATTTTAGACTTTTATAATTTTTTTTTAAAATATATGATAATTTTACTCTTTTTTACTTAAATAGTAGTTTTATTGTAATTAAGCTCTCTCTAATTAGACTTTCTTCTACCACCATTTTTTATGGGTTGAGAATTGAATTGAAATTAAAAAAAATGACCTTAAATTAATATTTTTATTTTTTAAATTAATTAAGTTAAATTCTCTCATATATGTTACATATAAAATCTACATATATCTCTACACATTTGTTGCATATATTTCACATATATATTTTATTTCACTGTTTTTTTTTTAATTTTTAAAACTAATTGTTAGGTTCAAGTTAAGATTTTCTCATATATGTTATATATAAAATTCATATACTTGTTACATATAATTAAAATAGTTTGTATTTGTGAAATATATGCAATAATACTTATTAAATATAAAATTCACATATATGTTACATATAAAATTCATATACTTGTTACATATAAAATTCATATATATATCTTTATGTATTGGTTGCATATATTTCACATATACAAACTATTTTTTTTTTTACTAAAAACAAATTGTTAAGTTAAAATTTTCAGATAAATATTACATAAAAAATCTATATACTAAAAAAAAGAATTGGTAACATATGGCAATTTTTTTTATTTTGACAAACTTTTTTTTTTATATATATAATTGATTTATGGAGATTCCCAATATATTTATTTTAAACTCTGTTCCATTTTAAACTTAATAGAAGTTGTATGAAAAATGAGTGATTGAGAGTGATTATAGCAATTAAGAATTCTAATATTAAATATTGCAATCAATATAGAAGTTTATCTTTTCCGAAATGAGTTCCTTCTTATATAGGATTAACACTAACTCATAAATATATTTTAGAGAATAAATTAGGTATTTTGATTTTTTTTAAAATACAGTTTTAATAGTTTTTAATTGTTGATATAAAAAAGACATTATATACGTAAAAAGTATTACATGTGCATTTTTTCGGTTTGTTAATTTAAAAAACTGTTTCTTTTTACCACTTATTGCTGACATGACAAGGAAACTGGGAGTAGTATTTTTATCTGCTGATTCTTCTTAGAAATACCCAAATCGCATGTCTAATATCATTTTATACATATTTAATATTCATTAAGTTTTCTTTTTCTTTTTTCTTTTCTGAAAAGTATTAAACCAAATAATTCCGTTCAAACGAATCGAACTAATCTTTCATGACATCCATTAAAATAAAAACTCATTTAAAAACGATTCAATTACAAAATAAAATTCAATTAAAAATTTCATAATTAAATGAACAAATCTCAAATTGAACTCAAATGATATATAGAATCAAAATGCATTCACAAGATAATTTTGCTCATCCCTCTAACTCTACCCCCTTTTTCCTCCCCTGTTTTTTGCCATTAAAATCAGAGGTTGCAGCCATAGACATCCTCTTTAATTCTTTAAAACTTGCATAGCTTTTTCTCGTCAATAATCCACCATTCCCATTTTTTACTTTAGCTTACGAGGACCTACTTCCTCTCAAATTCCATAAAATTCCATTCACCTTCAACCCCATCTTCACTAGGGAGTCAATTCCTGCAGTGGCTTTCGATTTTCTTTTTCTTGATGCAAATTCTAAAGAATTTGATAAACTATTAGAGAAATAGGGTCGAGCATTAAAGAGAAATTGAAGAGTTGGGTTCTGATATGCCATTGTTGATAGATTTCGGAGGAGTTTAGGATTGATGTTTAGGTTCTAAAATCTTGTTTTGAATTTTTTTGATTTAATTAAATAATTTTTTAAATTTTTTATAAACTACTTTTTTCAAATATATTTTTTGAAAAAATATTTATTTAACTTCTTCTACTAAAAACAGTTTTCAAAACTATAAAAAAGTAGTTAATACAAAAGTTTTTCCAAAAAAATATTTTTTTCAAACATAATTTTCAATAGGGTCTTCAAGTTTTGTGTTGTGGACGACGAAAGGCTCCCAAATATGTATTCTTCAATTATTTTTTTACCAAAATGTGATTATTTGTGAGGTAGACTATCATTTCCACACTTGATATGACTTTATTGTCAGATCAAAACAACAATAATAAAGTAAAAGAATTGTTAAATCAATATTCAAAAATAGTAGAAATAAAAAATCAATTTGAAACCTGTGTAGCATACAATTTTTTTAAAATAAATTCACCTCCTACAATGGTGTTTAGGATAATCGGCATTTGTCTTCCGGAATACAATAAATTCCAAGTAGTTGTTCAACACATAACACCTACTTACAGCGAACTTTTAACTTGTCACACCATCTATCACTTGAAAAGAATAAGAAGGAGAAGAAAAAAAGAAACACTTCAAGAACAATCAAAGTATACTTTTCATCAACTCTTTAAAATTCAAGGATAAACCACCTATTTATACTAGATGGAGGAGACATATGATTAATTGTGATTAATTTTCTTTAAAGACTGCCAATAATGTCTTTGTAACTATCAAATAATGGTGAAATTAATTTTTGAAACATCAGAAATTGACATTCCAAAAGATATAAAGTTCAAAAGTCCATTCTGGAACATAATCCACACGGAAGTGTGAATCTGTCTTGCTCACCTGCAAACACAACGACACGACCGTGTGGATCCACACGGTCATGTCAGTGGCCTAACTGTGTGAATCCACACAGGCGTGGCAGACTGCCAGCCGTGTGGATCCACACAGGCGTGGCAGACTGCCAGCCGTGTGGATCAACACGGGAGTGTTACCAGATTTTCCAGAAATAAAAAGTAATTTGTAAAAATTGGGCTTGTTCAAGACCACGAGATTTTAGGCCGACATTCGTGTACATAGGTCGTGCACTCACGTATTGGCCCATGGATTTGCACCCCCTACACCTGAATGCACGAAAAAGAGCCTTCCATTATACTTTTCTTACTCATATAAGAATGCATTTTAATATATAAACACAAGTCCAATTTCAATTTTTAGTGATGCTACTTTTCACCTTTAAATATCTTTATCAAGGAGCTTACTTTGAGCTTCAATTTTTATTTACACATTTTCCATTTTGAGCATATGAATACATTAATTCATAATTCTCATATCAAGAAACATATATCCGGATCTTTCTCTTAAAACCGAATTGTGAGACTCACCTGAATAATTCTTCCAAAATGGTTCATAATTACAATTTTTTTCCAACATTTATTGATAGACTATATCATCGTGCATGTGTACATACGCCAACTTCATCAGTATTTCTCACCTTTACTATGGCTAAATGTCATTTTTTAAGAAACTAGTGGCAAAGTGAAAAAAAAAAAAAACAGAATATGCATTATGCCTATTATATATATTATCAGAAATAATTGATCTTCATCAACTATATATTTTTATTGTATATTTCCAAACGTAAGTAGAATAGATAAAAAAAAAATTAATATTTATAGATATAATCAAATATTTTGAAATAAAAAATTAATTCAAAACGATATTAATAGTGCACTAAGGCAAAAGTGAAAATTCAATTAAAATCATTATCATTATTAATATTTGGTCAATTATTCCTACAATTTGATATAATTATTTGGCAAGTTCGCAATGCATTAACATCACAGTTTAAATGCATTAATTACATTGAAAGCAACATTTGGAACTACTCCCTTATCACGATGGGTTGTTAAGCATATATATAAATCAACCTATAGAATGACATATATATACTATATCAACTACTAAAATAAAATAATTAAATATATGTTATTATGCTATTAGATTGATGTAACTACAAAAGAATTTCTCACAAAACCATGAACAACTAACATTATATATACGTAGCTCCAATATATTTCCAATTCTATAACCAAAATATAAGTCATACAGACCACCAATGGCATATATAGGAATGCTTGAAATAATCTTGGCATTTATTTGTTTTTCGGTGGGTTGGTGGCTAAGCAACCGCAGCGAGGTGCTCTTCAACTGGCCGGTGGTGGGAATGACTCCTCAACTGGCGGCCAACCTCCACCAATTCCATGAATGGTGTGCGAAACTCGTAGCACGAAGTGGGGGCACTTTCCTCTTCAAAGGCCCCTGGTTTATGAACATGTACTTGCTGTGCACTGTTGATCAAGCTAACATCAAGCATGTGATGAGCACCAATTTCAACAATTATCCCAAAGGCCCTGAATTCAGGGAAATTTTCCAAGTTTTTGGAGATGGGATTTTCAATGCCGATTTCGATATCTGGAGATATCTCAGAAAGACTGCTACTTCAGTCACCAATCAAGATCGGTTTCGCAAGCTTCTGATGAAGACTACAAGTGCAAAGGTGGAGAAAGAACTCTTCACAGTCCTTGAGCATGTACGTGATCATGGTGAAGCAGTGGATTTACAAGATGTGATTCACAGGTTCACATTGGATTGTTTATTCAAGATGATCACTGGCCATGACCCGCAATCTCTCAACAAAGAATTCACACGAGTTGAGTTCTTTACAGCCATGGATTATGTTGAGGAAGCTATATTCTACAGGCATATCAAGCCTAAAATGTTATGGAAGTTCGAGAGATGGTTAGGGTTTGGACATGAGAAGAAAATGAAAAAGGGGTGGCAAATTTTGGATCGGATTGTAGCAGAATATATATCAAGAAAAAGAGAACAACTCAAAGAAGAAGGTGAAAAAGAGAATCTTGATTTATTGAAAACATTCCTGAATGAAAAAGAAATTCAGGGATTTAGCGAAGAATTTCTAAGAGACAGCATCCTGAATTTTATGCTTGCAGGCAGAGAAAATTCAGTAGAATGGTTCTTTTGGCTAGTAGCAAAGAACCCACAAGTGAAAGACAAGATCAGAAAAGAATTGAAGTCGATCTTACTAATTTCTTCAACAGATCAATCATCATCATCAGGACCACAGTTTTTCGAACCAGAAAAACTGAACAAGCTGGTGTATCTACACGCAGCAATGTGTGAAACACTGAGGCTGTATCCTGCAATTATGTATGAACACAAAGAACCTCTTCAACCAGACCTACTGCCAACAGGCCACTATGTGGATCAGACCATGAAAATCTTGTTTCCCCTTTATACTATGGGGAGATTGAGATCGCTGTGGGGAGAAGATTGCCAAGAATTCAAGCCGGAGAGATGGATTTCTGATGAAGGAAAATTGATACAGCATTCTCCTTACAAGTTCATGTCATTCAGTGCAGGTCCAAGGACTTGTTTGGGCAAAGAAATTGCTTTGGTCCAAATGAAGGCAATTTCTGCTTTTATACTTCACAATTATGATTATCAGGTAATAGAAGATCATCTTGTACTTCCCAACTATGCTTCTATAATTCTTCATATGAAGCATGGCTGCATGGTTAAGTTCAGCAGAAGATTCTCTTGAATATTTCTTCTATTTTCTTATGCAATATATATATATATAGAGAGAGAGAGAGAGAGTGTGTGTGTTGTGTGTGTGTTTCAAATTCTGCATGTATATTTGCCTTGTGTTTTCCAATAAGCAACAATGTTGTTGCATTACAACTATTTTACATATTTTTATCTTATTAATATTTAGATTTTTATGTCAGAATCTTATTTTATTTTTCTGATGTTTGGAGTTTTATCTATCATATCTCATAGAATTTTCTTTGTGAGAGTTATTCTTGTCATGAGATAGATGAAGTTGATTAATTATTGTTATTTGGAGATTAATTAATTTTCTAAATAAGAAATACTTATTAACTTTTTCTTATTATATTTTTTATTATCTTCAATAACCTATGAATGATATACCCCATTTTTAATGTTATGAACCCAAACAAGAAAAAAAATCATAAAGAATACGTGTCATTAATTCAACTAACCTATGAACGATCAATTATTGCTATTCTAATTTAGAACAAATATATATATATACACTGTTTTAATTTTGAAATTAAGCCAAGATGTTATTGTTAATAGTATTTCTTAAATATTGATATTATATATATATATATATATATATATATATATATATATATATTGGACTTTATGTGTATGTTAATGGACAGGAGATGCATATATAATAAATTATATGCGTCTGCTTTTATAGAAGACAAACGCATATACCCTTAGTATATGCATCTAACATTTATAAAAATCATAAGCGTATTACTCTTTTTTAATTATATGCAGAATAATATACAACAATCATAACATATTTCAATATTCGTATAATCTGTCTCAAATTTTCGTTTTTCATGCATGAATTTTTTTTTTTTATATGTAATTTATTCAAAAATCTGTTAAGGATTTTAGCAAAGAGAAAACTATTGCAATATAGCTTGCAGTTGAAGATTTTATCACCCACAGTCAGTCAACAAATTTCCTCAAAATAAATATTGGCTGTAGTTTCCATTTTCCACCATAGTACCTCTCCTACCATATCCCTAATGCAATAGCAACTGTTCCTCTCCGTAGGGAAGAGAGATTGTAACAATGCATACCCAACTATTATGTAATAACTTGCAAACACTTAAATCATACGGTATAAAATGGTTAATCCAGGTTATTACTAGCAATTAATGTATAAGTTTATAAATTTTTTTCTTTTTTTTTTTTCAATTTTCTGATTTGGGATTTCATATCAAGCTGTATATTAATCTAGTACTTCAAACTAGCTCCTCTCTAAATTTTACTACATTCAGCTTCATATCTTTTTTAGTATATTATTGATGTGAGATTTACCTTTTGATGTTACAATTATTCCCCCATACGGGATTCAACGTCTTTACTGAGATTTGTCTCATCATTGCTCAAAGATGTACATAGAATGACTCTGATACCAAATTATAAAAGTTTATGTTTAACTGTCTTGTAATAACTTGTAAATAACCAAACCACGCGGTCTAAAATAGTTAATTCAGGTTATCACTAGTAGTTGGTATATAAATTTATAAATCTTTCTTTCCTTTCTCAATCTTTTTTACGGGGGATTTTATATCCAAACATATCAAGTTAGCTTATCTGCAAATTTGACTACATTTGGCCTTAAATCTTTTTCCGGAATTTGTCGATATGGAATTTACTTGCAAATAACCAAACCACAAGATCTAAAATAGTTAATTCAGGTTATCACCAGTAGTTGGTATATAAACTTATAAATCTTTATTTCCTTTCTCAATCTTTTTTACGGGAGATTTCATATCAAAACATATCAAGCTAGCTCATCTCCAAATTTAACTACATTTGGCTCTAAATCTTTTTCCGTAATTTGTCCGATGCGGAATTTGCCTTCAGATATTACAAATATGGACACTGAAGTATTACTCACTTTTAGAAATTAAAGTAGTATTTAATGTATATTTTTCACTTTATTTTTATTTATTTATTTGAAATACAGTTTACTTTCATTTATCGAAATTGCACACTTTTTTCATAAAAAGTTAAAAAAAAAAAAAAGAAGGTAAATGAAAATCTTATAAGATTAATGGGGATTAATCATTTTTTCAACATATATGATAATTTCGAAAAGAATATTGGAAGTGAAATAAGAGATATCTAATTAAGGGTGGAATTTCATGAAGGCCTGAGGGTTATGACTTGTCCAAAATTTTTGAAACTTCTTTATATATATAATATTTTTGAAAATTATGAGAAATGCTTTTCAGTGTTAATAATTAATGTTTGACCCTCTAAATTGAATGGTTTAATTAATCTGCTAAATTTGTAAATTGTTTGTGATTTTTCTTTTTATTTTTTTCTCATTGAACTTAGCTAATATGGCGGTTAAAATTAATGTTTAGTGAAAATCTTTTTAATTGAGAAATATTGCAGTTTGTATACTTCTAATTTGACCTACAAAAAATTTGTCAAGCTCCACCATTGAAGATATTATCATTAGAAAATAAATTAATATTCTTCACTAAATAAAAGTTACAATTTGGTGGCACAGGAGATTGAATTCTAAAATTAGGCAAACCATGGCATCCAAGGTACCCCCAACAAAATAATGTTAATTAGAGACTGAAGTTGCTGTACATAAGTAATAAAGATGTACCAATTACTACCAGTAGTTGAATTTCTTGCATAGCTCCACTTAATTAATAAACATGCACGTTACGCATGCTCAAATAAACATACCAAATAGTACTCTTGGTGATTGAAGTTCTTTTATGATTACACATAATTAAATACCAATTGCTACCACTGACAGTGGCCGAGCTAGTTCCTATCTCAGGGGATGCAAAACACATAATTAATTAAATATCAATTACTATACTAGTGACGGTGGTGGAGCCAAATCCTATGTTAGGAGATGTTAAAAATTTTCAAAAAATGCAAAAATTTATATAATAAACTTTCGAAAAGTAAATTTCAGAAAATGATATAAATTTATAGTCCTATCACCGCCGAATGATCGAAATAAAAGTTACCAATTAGTACTAGCTATTGATATAATTGGCTCCACATAATAAACATTTCAACCAACTAATACTAAGATCATGTTTAGTTAATAGAATAGTTATTTCATATAAAATAGAATAGTTATTTCGTTATCTGGTTCAAAATTTAAATAAAAAATATTAATTTCATGTAATTGAATTTTGTGGAATATACATTTCGTAATAAAGTAAAAAATAGTTATTATATATCTCATAGAATAGTATATTTTACCATTATCACACTTCCAACCACCACTCACCTATCATTGTTACCGTCACTGCCGCTATCACCACCACTTCTACCATCCACCACCAACACCACTTCCACCATGCACCACCACCACCCATTCACCAATATCACCACCCACCACCACCACTATAACCACCTATCTATTACTGTTAATCATTACTCACACAACTATCACTACTACTAGTACATATATATTAATATTATATTATATTTAATAATAATTTTTGTATAGAAATAGTTAATCTAAATTCACAAAGCAAAGCATGGAATTATTTAGGAATAGTCATTATATTCCTACCTATTCTATTCTTTAAAAATTGATATTCTATTTCGTACCTATTTCATTCTATAAACCAAACATAGCCTAAAAGTAATCCCAACAATCTTTTCATTTCACTCTTTACTTATATTTAGGAATTTTATATTATCTAACAACCTCTTAAAATCAAACTCCTTACTTATAATTTTTAAGAGTGACATTCTCTGTCCTCAAATTTAAAAACAACAAAAAGTTATATCAATATTTTATTATTTATCTTTTCTCGCGTTTCAATAAAATTGTACTACAAAATTATATTAATAAAAATTTAAAATGGAAAATGAAATAAAAAGTATTGTTAGAATGTATGCAATTCTCGGGACAAATTAAAGTAGAAAATTGAAATTTTATGATATAATAAGAATTGATTTAGCACTAGCTTTAGGGTTGTCCAAAAATTATCCAAAAAATCTTAAAATAACTTTAACAATTAATATTGGTATTGGTTTAATTTTTTTATCTTTGACATTCATTTTTGTATTATTATTTTTACTTTGGGAGATTCATCGACTTTTAATTATATTTTTCTCCCCAAAATTTATATAATTAAAATTTACTTAATTTTAGATCTATATAAATTCTTATTTCCTTCTCAAACTTATATAATTTCGCATAGAAAGTACATTTTATTTTTCAAAAACTTATGTTAGTGTTGTTATAAATACAAAATAAAACAAACAATAATATCTAATCAATTAACTTAACCATCAAGATGGAACAAGAATAAAGTTACAAAAGTTTGGATAACTAAACAATTAAACCAACATGTAAATTATACAAAATAAATAAACAAGAATTAGCTCTTCAAATACAACTACGATTTAAGGAGGGCAATTGAACCAGCATCGGTGTAGCCTCAATCCGAATCCCTTTTAACAAAGCGATCTTTTGAATCCCGCCCCAAAGTCTCTGACTCAGGGATGAGCCGGAGACACATATGCCCCATCCCAAATTCGTCCCATTTTCCTCCCTGAACCCGAAATCTCCTATATACCCCACCCTGAATATATATATATATAATACTTCACTTAAATTTTTATTTTTCTAAAATTTATATTACTATTAATTTTTTTCTTGCAATAAACAACTAAATATAAACTGAATTTTAAAATCAATATAAAATAATAAAAATATATTTTTAATATTGAGATAAAATATATTTTTAATGAAATTGGGATCGGATTAGAGTTAGAGACCCTCGCCCCCATATGGTGCAGGAACAGGGACCAATAATTTTTCCACATTGTAGAGTGTGACAGGGTTCGAGACAGTTGAAGATTTTCAGAGGCGGGGGCAGGGATGGAGCAACCCATCCCGAACCCGCCCTATTGCCTCTCCTACTATGGTTCCTTTTCAAACTTCAAAAAATAGTATAAAAAAAAAAGAACATGTTACAGGTCATGGGAAATAGCCAAGATGAGCAGAATCATTCAAGGACTTCTCAAACTGTACTACAACAGCTTCCTCCGCCACAATCCAGCCTCCACTGTTGAATTTTTCTTCATCAGATTGGTTGGAACAACTCTGGATTGAGCAAACAAGTCATTCCTGTCTGTACTTCAAATAATAACTTAAACTTATTCTAGTCGAGATTGAGGTTTTCAAGATTTCATACAGACATATAAAGCATAATGTAGATTATTGTACTGACCTACAGGTGCTGCTCCAAACAGAAAATGTTAACCAATATATCCTATGTCAATTGACTACAGAAGTAAAGCAATTAATCTTCAATAAAACCAGGAAGTGGATAGTTCTTGCATAGGAGATTTTAATTTTCATTTGAACCATGGACCAAAATCTTTCCTATTAGAAATTTCTATGAGTCCATACAAATCATTCTTTTCCTTTTCCGATTCATAATTCTCTTTTGTAGATTACTATGTTTTTATCCTTTTCAGAGTGATCTACAGTAGACCAAATATCAACAACAACGGAGATTCAATTGTTTAATTCCATCTGTAATTACATAATTTACCACTAAAGATAAGAGCAGTGTAATTTTAATTTTCGTTTCAATCATATCATTATTGCCAACTTCCGATAGAAATCTTGCCTCTGGTAGTCAAATAACATTTTCTTTTGATATAGTGATAAAGTTGAAGTTAGCTAGGGTCTCTTTTACTTGGCTACTACAGCAAATTGACCTTACTGAAGAACAAATTAGACTACCGTGATTTATATATGGCATTAAAATTAACTAGCAACAATAGAAGTAGTGATAAACTATCAGTGAACCAAATTCTGGTTCCAATCAGAGAAACAGCTACCGGCGTCTAGCAACTATAACACACAACGGAGTTTATCTATATGCACACATAACTATTATCAGAGTTAATTAAAGTGAGAAACTCACCTTCAAGCAAGTGAATACAATGAGTGTCATCCAGTTCCAATTCTCTAGAGCACTTTTTTGACAATCATCAGCAACGTCTTGCAGAAAATATATCAACGGGGGCATCAGCTGCATCTCATAATGCCTTGATCCACCACATAGCTTGCATGTCCCAGGGTCTCCCACCTCTGGCGCTGCTAGAAGAGGTTTCCCACCATATAGGTACCTGAATAGATTATTCCATTGAGTAAAACTGAAGGTTAGATATAAACTTTTTATGAGATCAAGAAACAGTAAATTAAATTTCACATGAACTGGATGGAAAAGAGGAAAAGTGAATTTAGCTGGCACAACAAAGTAAAAAAAAAGTAGGTCGATAACTGATTCATCAAAGAAAAAAGCCATTACGTGTAATATACAAATGTTTCTAAAACATGCAAGATGAATATAGGCCCAAGTGCATGCATGCAAGAGTATACTTAAAACATGTGTCTCATGAATCCAAAAATGTACCAGATTTGACGACTCTTAACATCAGAGATGCAATTGAAACATACACTGCACAGACTTCAAATTGAAAGCCAAATGCAAGATTTGGAACTGCATAGCTATTCCTTCATTAACTAGAAGGATATGCAAATCAAATATGCATTCTAATGATGAAATGATGAATTGAAATCATATTAACAACAATGAAAAGAGGGTCGGTTCAGCTAATACACCCAGGTAGAAGGCGAGTTGTAAGTTCAATGCCTAACCTTTCCCTTTGGGACAAAAAGAAGCAGAAAAAACCAAGTAAAATATAAATCTTGTTTTGGTTAAATTCTCAGAAAATATTGACCAGGTGACAACCAATTTTCCATAAAGTGGGAGCCAAATATGTGACTAGTGTTAATCAATCAATTAATAGAAATGGATACAAGAACTTGATGGCTGCATTGCATAAGAAGAAGACTCAAATTCAAGCAGTCTTGATAAATATATCAGAAGTACTGAAGAAAAGGAGTTATCAAAGAAACACCTATGCAAGGTTTTTCAAGTGAGACTTTGAAAGACCTCATTAAATTCTCAAGCATATATCCTCAGTTTTGTTTTTTCAAGGAGCCCTCAAGTGTTACCCAACTAAGGACATGAGACCATAAGTTGAAACAATTATGAAACAAAACCATCCACAAATATAAGAGTATGCTATCACCATAGTCAAATGTCTGCAACAAGATCCTACTTTCCAGAGGCTCAATACCTGAAGCATTGTTCTGGGTTAGCATCCAACCTTTTCTTGAACTTGAGGTATGTCCTGTCGGCAGTTAAAGATTTATCGTATTCATAAACTTCATCTCTCCATACTTCTTCTTGTTCTTGATTATCATCATCCCTTTGTGTCTCCTGAATGGATAGACCAGAGTAGTTTGAGCAGATAGAAGCAACATCCCTTGAGGATGGTTCTTCCTGAGTATAAATGTAAAAACAAGGAAGCACTGCAATAAATGAATGAGATCATGAATTATGAACATCATAACAATTATTCATCACTTGGGAAACACCTAAGTAAACAGTTAGACGAAAAAGTTGCAAGAACTCAAAAATTCAGAAAGGAAATTGGAAAAGGTAGCAAACACAA
Source organism: Balakata baccata (assembly GCA_949630135.1). Lineage (NCBI taxonomy): Eukaryota > Viridiplantae > Streptophyta > Magnoliopsida > Malpighiales > Euphorbiaceae > Balakata > Balakata baccata. Next base: position 17,285 of record CATIWF010201477.1, read on the forward strand.
AAGGCACCAACAAATTAGAAAATATGTTGCTATAAAATAGATAAAGCTAATGCCAAATTATCACAACAGAACAAGCAAAATACTTTACCTGGTAAGTCCCTGTCAACCATTCTTTTCTTTGGACTTAAAGGTGAAGAATTGACAGGAGATTCAGATTGCACATTCTTCTGTGGATTCTTGGAACTTGAAGCCAAGTTTCCAGCTTCAGAAAGTGCTCTACCCAAATCCTCAAGATCAATATCCTCATCACTTTCATCATCTAGCCAGTTGGTTTTAGGAACTGAAACAGAACGTGCAGTCGCAGGAACCACTTGTTCAGAACTTGTAGATTGCCCTCTTTCATAATCCAATTTCTGAAGGCGAAGAGCACGCCAGCTGCAAATCATCACCAATAAAAAAGGAAAAACTAAATAAATAGATAAAAGAAAAAGAATAAATCAAGTGGAAATTCAAAGAGAGAGAGAGATAATACCTAAGGGGAGTAGTCCCACATTCTGGCATTATACAACCAAAAACCAAAATAAGACGATCTTCAACCATGAAACTTCCACTAGAAATTGGAGCATAAACCTGAGCAACAAGACAAAGCTTTCTTCTACAAACACCACAGTTAAGCAGATTGGGAGTTATGTCCTGATGAGGAATAGGCCAATCCTGTCGAAAGCAGAAGTAATTATTAAACAAAAAGTAGAAAAATTTTATGTTAAACAAGTGCTAATAACAAAATCTATCAAACAAGATGTACCCACCGGAACTCCACCAATTTTAGTTGTATAATAATCAAATAGCTCGCGATTGTCATCAGCCCAAGGTCCAGGCATGCCCAGTAGTACTCGACCCATACTTCTATTTCACAGTTAGAACACGAACAAACTACATCGTAATCCAAAAATTCAGTATCTATGATTTGAAGAAGAATCAGAATGGAAGAATTGTGAGGTCATGCTTGTTCATCTACCTTCGCTTAGAGAGTGATACTTGAGGAATAATAGTCAAAGCCCCAACACAATACGAGTGTTATTGCCGACTGTGGAAACAACCTTTTGTTTGCTGACAAAACCTTCCGCTTATATCGGCGATTTCGCAGACTACACCTGGGCAGGGTTTTGAGAGGAAAAATAAAGTATTACAACATTCCTCGGTTAAATTTGTTTTTTCAAAGGTACATGCGTGACTTAAAAATATTATAAAAATATTTAAATTCAAAACGCACGTACATTAAAATTCTATTTTCAATATGTTTTTAATATATTTCAGTTCGGTATTACTAAAAATATTTTAAATAATTTTAGTTCGGTATATATTATGAATATTTTATATATTTTTTGATTTGATATCCTTAAAAATATTTTTGATATATTTTGAAAATATTTTATGAATTTTTTATGAATACATTGGATATACCTTGAAAATATTTTAAATTTTCACCCATTCGTCTATTTCACAATCATAATCTGGAAAAAATAATATTTTTTCTATCCAGAAAAAATAAGTTCACTTTCTATTTTTAACCATAAAAAATTTTAGGCCACTTATATTTTTGAAGTATAGTTATTTTGTTCAATTACAAATATATTTTTTATATATATACTCTTGTTAAATATACATATATTTTTTTTCAGCTCTTATTTTAAATAACTATTGAAATTAATTGGCATTTATATCAGTATTAATTTTAATATTGCATTACAAAGATGAAATGATTATTTCAAGACAATAATATAGGTATTTATGAAAACATCAAGCAAAAATTATTAAATTAACTAATTTTTTTAAAATATATAAAAATAAAATTAGATCTATTTTTGGGAGGGAGAGAATAAAAAAAAGAACCGAGACAATGAGTCAAAGTTCAAACACATATTCTACCCACAAAATACATCCCTTCAATTTCTCCCATTTTTCTCTCCTTCTATTAAAGCACATGCCTTTCTCCCTCTCTCCATCTAAAAGCCTTGGACTTTGTTTCCAGTTCATGGAAAAACCACAATCAGAAATTGAAAGGAGGAGACAACTGTCAAAGACCAGAGAAATGGAGTGGATGCAATGTCCACTATGGCACATGTTAATTAGCAGTGCCTCCCATTGTTAGGGCACCCTCGCCTAATCAAGTGAAGCTAGCAGCAATAGCTGTTGATTTGAATATACGGCTGAGATGCCTTACACAATGCAAGAGAGAGCGTTTCGGTGCACCAGAGCAGTCCTTGATTCTAATCTCGAAAACAAACTCAGTCCTAGTCATATCGCCATATTTATCAAGAAGGTGAAGCAATTTCTCCCAAAAGAATTGTGCATTTTATCTTCACTCGGGACTTATAATACAACAAGGAGTAGCAATATCTGAAATGGAGAATACCGTTTAAGATAGATCAGGATACCTCATAGAGATGGAGAATCGCTTATCTTTGCAAAGGTGCAGTTGCTGGAAGAGTCAATAACGATACTGGTGGTTTTTATCGAAATGTGACTAGCAGGACCGACCATAGATGGAGAAGAACAAGAGTAAGATATTTTTGAAAAATATTTTTTGAAAAAAAAAATGTATTGGATTTAATTTTATAAATAAAATGATAAGTGTAGATTTTTTATAAAATTTTATCTTTTTTTTGGACAAAGAGTTTTGAGAGTTATTCCAATCTCTCAACTCCGACCGAATTAGGTTTAAATGCAATCAATATATGGTATTAAATATTTTAATTGTAATAAATTAGTAGTAATTATTTAAAAGGGTTGTATTTTGGTACTTAATTCAAATTCCAATAAAAAATAATATGGTAATTGAAAAATATATTACGTTACTAAAAATTATATTTTTTAACTATCACATTATCTTTTCAACTGTAATTTGATTTTAAATTACAATTTTTTAAATAAGAAATTAATATCAATTTACAATAATTAAAAGATTCATACCAATATATAATATAATAATAAATATTAATATTAGTTATATTATTAACAGATTGAATTATTAACTAATAGTATGTTAATACAAGAAAAATTGTATATTTGCCTCAAGTAACTAATAATATTACAAAATAAAAATAATGAAATAAGTCGTGTTCAACATAAAGTATTTTTTTAACAAAGAAATTCTATAAGAGATTTGAATTTAAAATTGTATAGTCTTGATTATCAAACTAATACTATTAAGTTAAAATTTATTTACAATATAAATATTTTTACGTATTAAGTATCCCAGGAATAAATAATATTTAGAGCAAAGAGGAATAAGAAAAAAAAAAGATATAATATTTGATCAGAAGTAGAAATTAAGATTTTTTTTTTATACGTAATTATTAAATGTTGAACTCATCATTAATTAATATTTAATTTTATTAATTTATTTCGCCTTATTATGATATTTTATTCATAATGAATTATATAAAAGTACATATTTATCTTAAATTTTATTAAATTAATAATTTATCAATTATTAAGAGTCATATATAAAATAAAGATAATAAATATTTTACGGTCATTTTATATATCCCTCTATTCTCAATCATCTACATGTGATGCATGTGGTTTTTAATAATTGGATTCATTATTATTAAATAAATAAATAATAATAATCATCTTATTCAACAAATTAATTTTAATTATCATGTAATTAAGTCACATTTAATTTAAATATTAATAATTGTTAATTATATTTGATTTTTATATCATACTACATATAAAAAAAATCATATCAAATTATCCGACTCATTATATTTGTTAATTTATTTACTATATATAAATTATCTTATATGTTATTTTTTTTATTGTGTCTTCTTAATATTTTTTTTACTAAATTATTTTCCTTTTTTAATATTATTTATCTGTTTTTTATTTATATAATATAGTTACATAGTTTTAATAATATTCATTATAAAATTAAATTATTAAACAACAAAATTAACCAATTAACTAATATAATTTGGTTAGTTATTTTGATAAATTTGTTTAGTCATCTCCTATTCCCACTTTTATGTGTATTGCTCATGATTATAAAATATTGTAATCATATTATAACTCATATGAAGTGTCCAATATTAAAACACATATATAAAATAAAAGTAGTAAATATTTTACAGTTATTTTATCTATCCTCCAAAATTACTAATTTATTCATTATTAAACGTCATATATAAAATGGAAGTAGTAAATATTTAACGGTTATTTTGCATGTCTCTCCTATTCATAATCATCCACGTGTGATACCCATCATTTTTAATAATTGGATTTATCATTATTAAATAAATAATAATTTTGTCTAGTAAATTAATTTTAGTTACTTTAAATTATCATGTAATTAAGTTACATTTGATTTAAATTATAATAGTTATTAATTATATTGTTTCTTATATTTTATACCAAAGTAAATTATATTATACTATACATATAAATTTTAAAAATTTAACTCGTTATGTATATAATTAAAGTAAATTAATTATTAAACTATATAAAAATTATTAAGAAATTGTTTTTTTAATATTAGTTTTGTGATTTTTTATGTATAAATTATAAGGATATGGTTGAAAATATTAAGTAAAATCCGATTCAAACATATGCTTGTGTTATAGTCTACTTAATTATTAAGAAACTATTAAAAATATAATATTTAACTATATATATATATATATATATTACCTATTAATTAATTGCTTCGACCATTTAATGATTATTTAATGTACACTTAGTTATAAATTACTATAATTGATCATCACATAATTACCTAGTCTTAATAGAATTGGATTTCTAATTAATAAATTATTAATACTACTCAATAATAAATTAAATTTTTAAATGATAAAATTAACTCAATTAACTAATACAATTATATTGGTTTTTCAATAAATTTGTCTATCCTTCATTCCCACTTTTATATATAGTATGATATGAATTATTTTTTACCCTTTAAGCATTGATTCCAAGAAAGAAAATAAATAAATTTACAGATAAACTAGTGTAAGCTGTAGTTAGTAAATAATACTTATTGTTATAAAAATAAACGAAAGTAACTAAGAAATGAATAATAAAGTAAGAAAACAAAGAAAGAAAAGAATATAGAATTGGAAGAATATATTCACAAATACTTTGTTCATTCTCCAAGCTCTATTTATAGGCTTAGAAATATGGGCATTCAAACGTCATGAGTTACAAATTTGATTGTGTAAATAAATTACAATAAAATGAGATAATTAATCTAAAAAGAGGTTATACAAATGGGAGTTATGGATATCCAAAATTTAAATATTTCATAACACTCTCCCTTGGATATCCATTAATAAGAACATGTCTCATTAAAACTTTACTAGAAAAAACTCTATGGAAAGAAAAACCTAGTAAAGGAAAAGAAGTACATTTATTGTATAATATGCATATAAAGCTACCTTGTTAAAAATTTTGCTAGAAAAACTCATTGGCACAAAACTTTAGTCAAGAAAAGAGTACAAAACATATTTTCTCCCCTTCATAAAGATATCATTTCAAGTCTCGTAGTCGACACATTCCAATATCTCGCACCAACCTTTCAAATGTTGCAGTGGGTAAAGTTTTTGTGAATAAATCTTCCAAATTATCACTTGATCGAATTTATTGAATATCGTTTTGTTTACTTTTATCAAGATCAAGTGTGAAGAAGAACTTAAGAGAAATATATTTTTAACTATGCTGTACATACTACATTGTTTTCATATAACACTGTATGAGTTTTTTTGTTGATAGATAAATTGTTTGTTTCTCGAATATATTGTCATTTGCGTCAACCATACGCATTCTCGACATGTTTCATGAATTGCAATTATTTCAGCATGATTTGAAAATGTGGCAGTCAAAATTTGTTTTGTTAAAAACCCTGAAATAGCAATTTTACCACTCATAAAAATATAAGCTATTTGGGATCAAACTTTATATGGATCAGATAAAAATTCTGCATCAGCATAACCAACTAATTTCGATGCATATTTATTTAATAAAATAATCACAAATCAATTGTTACTCGGAGATAACAAAAGATATATTTAACTCCATTTCAATGTATTCGTATTGGAAAAGAACTATATCTTGCCAATAAACTTACTGAAAATATTATATCAGGTCATGTAATATTAGTAAGATATAGTAATACACAAATTGTACTAAAATATGGTACTTCAGGGCCAAGAATTTCTTTTTCATCCTCTCAAAGTCAAAAATGATCATTTTTACATTAAGTGACCTCACAACCATTAGTGTACTCAATGAATGTGCTTTATCTATATAAAATATTTTAAGAACCTTTTTCTATGTAAGCTGATTGATGCACTAAGATCTCATTAGCTAAATGTTCAATTTGTAAACCAAGAAAAAATTTTGTTTTTCCAAGATCTTTCATTTCAAACTTATGCTTCAAAAAATCAACTGCTCTTACAAACTTTTCAGGAGTTCCAATAATATTTAAATCATCAACTTATATAGTAATAATAACAAATCCATTTTCAGATTTCTTTATGAAGACACATGAGTAGATATGATCATTTTTATATTCTTCTTTCATTAAGTACTTACACAGACGATTGTACCACATTCGTCCTTATTGTTTTAGACCGTATAATGATCTTTGTAACTTGATAGAATAAACATCCAAAAAATTTGTGTTTTGTAATTCAGGCATTTAAATCCTTCAGGAATTTTTATATAGATATCACTATTAAGATTTTCATATAAATAGGTCGTAACAACATCCATAAGATGCATATCAAGTCTTTCATGCATTGCAAGACTTATAAGGTATTGGAAAGTTGTTGCATCCACTACAGGAGAATATATTTATTCATAATCAATACCACATCTTTCTAAAAATTCTTGTACCATAAGTCTTGCTTTATATCTTACAACTTCATTATTTCATTTTGTTTTCGCACAAATACTCATTTGTATCCAATGGATTTTACATTTTCAAGTGTTTAAACTATTGGCCCGAAAACTTCATGTTTATTAACTGAATCTAATTCAGTTTGTATTGCGTCTTTCCATTTTGGCCAATCACATCTATTTTGACATTCTTCAATTGTTTTTGGCTTTAGATCCTTATTTTCCTCCATAATATCAATTGTTACATTATAAGCAAAGATGTTGTCAACGACTATTTTCTCTCAGTTCCATCTTTTTCCTGTAATGACATAACTTATTAAGATCTCTTTATTATTATTATTTTCAGCTACCTGAATCTCTTCTAGAGATTTATTTGTTGTTATATCATTAAACTCTTCAAGAACTTTTTCCTCTTTAATTAGGTCATTTTGCTCACTAGCTTTTTTTGTCTAAGAATTTTATCTTTGGAACCAATTGGTTTACCACGTTTTAGGCGTGCTTTAGACTTATTAGCAGTAAGAAGTTGTCCTACAGGGACATCAATTCGAGCAGGAGCATTTGCAGCTAGTGTATGTGATTTAGTCGCTCTTTTATGGTCAATAAATGTATCAGGCAATTGATTTGCCAAATTTTATAAATGTATTATTTTTTATACTTTTTACTCACATTTATTAGTGCGAGGATCTATATGAGTTAAAGATGATGCATTCTATATAATTTTATAATCCAGCTGCTTTATTTCTCCCCTTAATGTTGGGAAAATTGTCTCATTAAAATGATAATTTGCTTACCGTGCTGTAAATAAATTATCAGTCAACGATTCAAGATACTTAATGATAAAAGGAGATTCATATCCAACATATATTTTCAACCCTCTTTGATGTCCCATTTTAATGCGTTGTATAGGAATATAAATTGCACATCCAATAATTCTTAAATAGAAAATATTTGGGTCCTAAGCATAAGTCAATTGTAATGGAAAAAACCTTATGACATGATGTTAGCCTAATGCATATCAGTGCTGCTGCATGCAAAATAGTATATCCCCAAGTTGAGATGGGGAGTTTTGTTCTCATAAGTAATGGTCTTGCTATTAATTGGAGGTGTGTAAAAATGATTTTGCAATACCATTTTATTTATGAACATAGGCAATCGATCTTTCAACAATTATCCCACCTGACATACATTAATCAATAAAAGCTTGGGATGCAAGTTCACCTACATTATCAAGACACACATACTTTATTGAATAATTTGAAAATCATGCACATAATTTAATTATTTGTGCAAGTAATCTCGCAAATGCCACGTTTCGAATTGATAATGAGCACACATGTGACAATCATGTAAATGTATCTATTATTACCATAAAATATTTAAATGGTCCACATGGTGGATTAATAGGCCCACTTATATCACATTGAATTCTTTCTAGAAATGTAGGAGATTAATCCAACTTTTGCTAATGAAGGTCGAATAATAAATTTATCTTGAGAACAAACAACACATAAGAATTCATTAAATTGAAGAATCTTTTGGTTCTTTAAATGATGCCTATTTGAATTTTCAATTATTTTACACATCATAAATAACCGGAATGACCCAACCGATCATGCCAAATAGTAAAAATATTTATATCAATGAACTTTTAGTTCATTATTGCATGTGTTTCAATTGCACTAATTTTGGTGTAGTACAAACCAGAAGATAACGCAGGCAACCTTTCCAAAATATGTTTTTCATTTGAGACTATTAATGTAATATAAAGATATTTTATACCATTGTGATTACAAATCTCAATATGGTACCCGTTATGATGTATATTTTTAAAACTTAGCAGATTCCTCTTTGATTTAGTTATAATAAAACATTCTCAATTATGAATTTTGTTCCATTACTTAAGAGGATACGAGCTCTTCCAAAGCCTTCTAGAGCTTAGTACTCTCTAGGTGTTTCTTACATTTCTTTCTTTAGTGAATGTCTGCTCCTTAAAGCATTTCTTTCAAAAACTGGCCTTAAGTAGGTCTAATCCCTTCTCTCATGTTTTAGAGAGTATCTATCCTTCAGCTCATCTCTTCCTGGGGCCAGCCTTAGATGGGCCTGTCCCTACTCTTGTGCATTTGGACCCTTAGACTTTCTTGTAAAAGAAGTTTATTAGGTATCTAAATCTTGCAAATTTTATGATTTGGTGCTAACATTTCATTTTCCTTTCTTTTCTTAGCATCCAAAATGGACCTAAGATCAAATGATGCCGTATTCACCAAAGCCACAGGTGGGAATGGATATTCATCAATTCCCATAGCTTCCTTTTTTTTAGGAAACTTAAGTATCCTTTATTGATTATGTCATGTATCATATTTTTGAAACCCCAACAAGAGTTAGTATTATGATTCCAAGAATTGTGATACTTACAATATGTTTTGCCTCTTAATTCCTCTTTAGATAGAGTTTGGTATTCTTAAGGAAAGCTGATGAGTTTCTCTTTGACTAAGAAGTCAAAGATCTCCTTAGTCTTAGAGACTTTAAATGTGTAATGGGGCCAGTTATTTGAGGCTTGATTCTTCTGTTGGCTTTTAAAAATGAATCACATTCATAAAACGCAACAGAAATTAAAATTTTCGAAACTCGGTTCATAGGAATCTACTTGTGCCATTAAAATTAATTGATGAAATACATAGTTGGAAATTAATATCTTTTAATTTATTGACTTGTTCTTCAATTTTTCACCTTGTTGGGTTATCACAAATGACAACAATCTAAATGGGCGTGCCTCTAACAGTATCCACGCGAAGATTGAAGAACAAAACCCTTAGGGAGATGGCTTGAACAATTTCTATGTGCTAACATAGAAATTGATCTTTTGAGAGAAAATGAAATTAAACACTTTTTATTATTTTTTTGCTTAATATTATTTTCTGCTCAAAATAATATTTATATGTCTCTCATTTTTGCCCTAAGGTCTTAGAGTCCCACTTTATTCCAAATTTGATTCAAAAATCAAAGTGGTATGAAAATAGGATGATTAGGGGCGAACTTGGCCAAATTGGCCAACTTCCATGCAGTTTATGGTGCCAACAACATGTAGCTTAATGCTTGGTAGGCCCAACTGGTCGTACGGACCCGTACAGGCCTGTGACCCCTCCGAACAATTTTTCAGAATTTTTTCTGTGATCTCATCATGGTCCGACCCCAAATATTTTTCTCTCAAATTTAGATCCTATCTAAGACCATTTTACTCATTTTTCACACTTCCAATGTGTGTGACCCATTAGATTCTCGATTATGCTAGCCATCCGAATTAACAATTAATTCGAGCAAGTCATGAGTGGTATCTAGTAATATATCATGACCCCCAATTGACCGAAAAGTCAGTGACTTGACTACAAACCTTTCCATAGATAATATCCGTGCAATTCGTCCTTTCACCATCTTATACCCTACTTGGTTCAGAGCATGGACCATGTATCAACTCCCGCTATACTGACTACATCACACCTAGCCCAAGTGATATTAGATCTTATCTTTTAGGCTTATTACTCGACTAGACATGTCACTAAAAACCATCTTCATGATATTTTCACTCCAGCAAGAGATTTATGAGTAATGACCCAAACAAGAGGCTGTGGGTATACTCTCCTTCTATTAGGAGTGGTGAATCCTTTGTC
>CATIWF010201505.1:0-18143 GCA_949630135.1 Balakata baccata
CCTATGGATGATTCGCCTTTGACAATTCTCATGAAGATACAGCAGTCCTTCTGCTATCCCAAGAGCAATCTTGTATCTTTTACTCCAATCAAGTTTTACTCCTGATGAACCTGAAAATATAATTAAGCAACAATCAACTAATAAAATTAAAAGGCAATTACAATTCAAGTTGAGAGGTATTGAAATTAGGAACAAACCATGAAGAACAGAGCCTAAACTCCCCAAAGGAGACAATTGAAAAACAAGGTGCATCCCTCCATCAATGCCACAACCAAGCAACTTAGCAGTATTGGGATGATCAACATGGGCCATAATGCCAAGCTCAGATAGAAAGACTGCTGTCTTTTCATCAGCAGTTCCCTTAGTCAGCCGCTTTATAGCTACGAGCTTTCCATTTTGTAAAACACCCTTGTAAACCTCAGCAAACCCGCCCTTTCCAATTATGTTTTCTACAAGAAAATCATCTTCTATGTTAAATGTTCCATAAAACACTCTCACTTTATTAGCAAGAAAGAAAAGAGTATTTAAGCTGTAAGTATAAAATGCCTAAAAAGAATTACCAACCAGAGCTAAATTTGTTGGAAGCAGATTCAAGCTCATCAATCGAGTAGTTCTCTAATGAATACTTGAACTTAAATAAATCTCTCAGCTCTGGATTCTCTCTTGTGCTTCTGCTTTTTCTTTCTACTATTTTTGGAAGAGGTGTGTAAGAGGTCAAGCGCTTTATTGATTTTCGTTTCAATAACTTGAAAAATCTAGACCAGTTAGAATGCGCCCTTGATTTTGAGCTCTCAATTAAAGATTCTTCTTTAGGAGAGGCTGAACCAGATTCAAAGCAATTTATGCTGGCTTCTATAACTCCTGTTGGAGATGATCTGTCTTGCCTCTCATTCTCTGTCAAGTCTAGAAAACATGCAAATATCCAAACTAGTTGATAACAGACAAAGATATGATGCCTAAAAGATTCATAACATAAAATACCTTGGGAAGATGCAGAGAAAGAAAGCATTTTGCCAAATTTCTTAAGCTTAGGCAGAGTCCTTGCGTGTTGATTTTTTTCTGATAACAAGCAATAATCCTTTTGCTCCTTCCTGAATCAAGGTGAAGCAGATAAATCTATAATTACATTCATGGTGGTTTTTAACAGAATTAGGCATCTTTTAACAATTAGCAATCTATTGCAATTGCCTCACCATTGGAGTAACAGAAAAAGTGGAACTAACTCATGAGCTAAAACTTGTACAAAAATAGTAATAACATAAAAATCAGAATTTGTAAGAAACACTAAATCATTTCTGTCAAACAACGAGAAAAAGTTTTGAAAATATATCACCTACAATTTTCAATTTTCATGTCAAAATTCTTAAAAATCAGGCACCAACAGGAAACATGAAGAACAAGATAGCAGAATGAGATTCTGTTGGGATCTATTTTTGGATATTCAATTTTTTTGTGTGAAATTTTTAGTTATTTAAATGAACACAATCAGAAACTATTCCATGCTTTCAATGTGGACCAAACCAATAATAGACTACCAATAGAGGGTTTCAGAACAAAGTTAAACAAGAAATACCAGAATGAGGCAAACACACACAAGGAAAATCTTCTTCTTTTTCTTTTTTTCCCCAAAAAAAAAAAAAAATCCAATCTTTATGCTATCTCTTGAATGTTTGAATGTGTTTAGGATCTTAATTCTTAAACTCTTAAACCCCAAATGGAAAAAAAAAAAATAAAATAGCAGAAAAAAAAAAGGGAAAAATTGTTCATCTCCATCTATGTAAACAAAATCCGGTAAGAAGGAAATAATGATAATCCGATACATGCAAACAAAGTCCAAAGAATCCATAACTAAAAAAAAAACAGAAGCATTCATATGAAATCGTTATATATGTAAGAAATGGAGCTTAAACACCAAAATGATAATGAAAAATGAATTAAACATTACAAAGTTGAAGAAAAATTATGACATACCCAAAAAAGAGAGGTTGAATGAGAACACACGCATACCGTGGAGAAGAAGCTTTATCATCCTCTTTAGCAAAACTAGTCGCCATAAAAGAACACCAAAAACAGGAACAGAGAGCCAGAACTAGAAATTTAAAAGAATTTAAAAAAAAAAAAAAAGGGAAAAAATGGTGAAGGCTATTGTAGTATTAAATGCCTCAATGCTTTGTAAAGTTTCTTCCTTTTTTGATTTTTTGACTAAAATTTACACAAACGTTGAAAAGAAAAATCAAATGAAGCTACAAAAGGAAAACAAAGATTCACAGTGGCGTCAATTTCTTGCTGTCTCTCTCTTCTGCTTCTCTGAGCTTCGTCTGTGTCAATCTTTCTTACATGGGTCCGTGAAAGTCGCTGTGATTCTGTAATGGAACTGCTGACAAATGGAAAAGCTCTGCAGCGACTTCTGCTCTCCGCCTTACACTGATATGCGCGCGCTCAGAGACACTCTCCTTGAGGAGAGAGAACGTTTTTCGGTTATATAAAAAGACAAAATTAAAGAAGAAAGTTTTTGTATTTTCTTATTTCTTAATTTGTTTCTCTATTGATAGCTTCTTATACAATGGTTAATAAGTAATGTGATTTTAATGTTAAAAAAAATTAGACTCTAATTAAGTTTTTTTGTATGTGATAATTATAAATTTTTAAATAATAATTAACATTTTTAATATTAAAAAAGTTAAAACTTTACATTTTAATAGAACATATCGTGCATAATAATACACTTTTTATGTTGATAAAGTAAAATTTTATATATATATATGTAAATTTTTAAATAATGATTATAATTTTGTTATTAATAAACTTAATAATTGTAAATTTTTAAATAATACCTATAAGTTTAATATTAACAAATATAAGTCAATATTTTTTTAATTACAATTTATAAGATCAATCAAATTATACCATAAAATTTTAATTATATATTTATATATATTATATAGTTTGATTGGTTTGGAATTATATATGTAGAGGAGAATATATTATACATAATGGTATAATAATGCAAGAAGCAAAGGGCAAAAGCATAAAATCATTGAATTTAATAAACAATTCATATAGTAACAAACATTATCATGAAAAGTAGATTAAAATTTAAGAATGTTTGCCCAAAAAGGAAAAAAAAAATGGAAAATGAGAATTTTAGTATGTTTGTTCCCCCATTGAAATTGGAAAGACAGAGAGAATGACACATTTCCTTAAACGCACTAATTATCAAGGAATTAATATACTTATTTCGTGGATAAACCGATGTTTAATTTTAAATTATATATTTCATTTTCAATTATTTTAAAAAATTAAGTAAATTTCTAAATTTTGATTGCTAATTTGTCTATTCTATATTTGTCAATTTCATTTCATTCTAATGAAATTCCATTTTCAGACTATAGTTTTAAATTTATTCTGGAAATTGCAAATTATGCAGTTGCTATAATTCTACAAAGTCTGAAATTGATTACAATTTTTCACACATATGATCCCTACCCTAACTATAGCTGAACAAAGCAACTTACAAAACTTAGAAAGCTGTGACAACAACATTTAAATTACAACTAAATATCAGGAAAAAAAAAAACTATATTTTTAAGCAGATAATTATTCTTTCTCCATCATTGGCCTTTTTTTTTTCTTCCAAAATTCTACTCATCTCCAGAAAGAAAAAGAAAAGAGAGAAGAAATTAATATATGCAAAGTCACAGATTATGGGAAAAAAATTATTTTTAATTATTAATACCTCTCTCTGGTCTCAACCCAGTTGGAGCAGTGGTTAATGATATCTGATCTCTCCCCTGTTTACTTAATCATTTTGAAAGAGAAGAGTAGATTGAATCTTTCATGGCATCTACAATATTGAAATATGCATGCCTCCAGGTCTTCTTCACTATCAAAGTTCCACAAACAACCCAAAATCCCACCATAAAACCTGGTGCCAGGCCTGAGTAAAACCATATCATATCAATCCAATCACTTTCATCATCCTCCATGATCTCATCATCCTTATTGCCCTGATTTGTAGTGGAGCAGGTATTTGGCAACGGAAAACCACAAAGTCCAGGGTTACCCTCATAAATGGAGGGATCCACAAAGGTTTGAAACTGATTAGATGAAGGAATAGGACCAGAGAGGTCATTGTCTGATAAGTTCAGATAGTTCAAGGCAGTCATAGAAGGCATGCTCAGGGGAATAGAGCCTGAAAGTTTGTTGCTTGACAGGTCAAGAGATTCTAAATGTTTTAGCTCTCCTATGCTTTGTGGTATCTCCCCACACAATTGATTCCTTGATAAATTCAAAGTACCCAAATATGATAATTCTGTAATGTCATCAGGAATCTGTTCTTGCAGATTATTTCCTGACAGATCAATGACGTTCACCACAGGAAGTATCTTGGTATATTCTAATTCTCTTCCCTTCACATTCAAGTCTATTTGCTCCGAGTAGATCAAACGATTTGTCACTGGGTTGTAAAGTCTGAAAGACATCAGACTGCTCAGATTTCCCAAACATGGTGGGATTCTCCCTGACAAATTATTATGGGCAAAGTCCATGATATGGAGATCAGGAAGACGACAAAGACTTTCAGGAATACTTCCTGTAAGCATATTCGCCCGCAGAATTAATATTTCCACAGGCAGTAGCCTTTCACCAATCCAACTTGGAATGTTCCCTGTAAATTGATTGTATCCAAGATCGAGAGACGAGACACTTGTGCAGTTGATCAAGGACTGAGACAATAGTCCTGAAAGATTGTTGGCAAACAATTTCAGGACCTGAAGCTGAGAACGTGAGCACATGGAGCTTGGGATGCCACCTGACAGATTGTTTTGGGAGAAATCTATGGTATCAATTTTTTCCAGACCTTGCCAATTGCTAGGAATCTCCCCAGACAACTTATTGTTTGAGAAATCAAGAGTGATTAATTGCTTCATTTCAATTAAGGAAGCTGGAATTTCACCACTAAATGAGTTGCCAGAAAGTTGCAAGACAGAAGTTTTTGGCATCATTTGGCCAATGTTTGAAGGTATAGGTCCTGAAAAGTTGTTGTCATTAAAACTCAAAGATAGCACATTTAAACAAATTGGGAAAGCACCCACTAAACGATTGGAACTTATATCCACTCTCTGTGTCAGTGAAAAGTTCAATAATTCTGGAATTTTTCCATGGAATTGGTTGTTTTGAAGTTCCAACCACATAAGCTGTTGGGTAAAATTCCAAAACCAGCCAGGTATTGGATCTGAAATTCCATCCCCAATTAAGCTTATACTAAACAATTCCTTTTGAGTTTGAAGCCATGCAGGAAATTGAGGACCGACTCGGCAGTCACGGAGTAGAATGACTTGTAGGCTGAAAGGAGGAACCCACTCTTGTCTCACATCAAATTTCAAGGATTTGTTTACAGAAGATAAGGAAAAAACTCTTAAATTTTTGAGTTTGAGGAAATGATGCTCTGAAAAATTACCCACCCAGGAATTCCCAAAGAGATCCAAGTAAGTTAAAGCCTCAAGTTGGCCAATGCTCTCGGGGATGATTCCACTCAATTTATTGGCAGAGAGGTCCAAATCCTGCAACAAGGACAATCTCCCTATGGAAGTGGGAATTGACCCTGTCAATGAATTCCCAAAGAGTCTCAGGGATTTTAAGCTCCACAAATTCCCAATGGACTCTGGAAGCTTACCACTCAATTGGTTATATGCCATGTGTAAAACCTCTATGCTGAAGTTACTGCATTCAGACAAACAATCTAGGAGGTCAACTACTTCACCACTAAATTCATTGTAAGTTAAGTCTAGAGCTCGCAGATTACAAAGTTTTCCCCATGGATAACTGGAAATGAGACCCTCAATTTCAGAGTTCATAAGGTTAAGGTCCATAAGAGAAGTAACATTAAACAACCACTGAGGCAACAATGAGGAATTAAAATGATTGTCATAGAGATGGAGGACACGCAACGAACCCAGATTCAACCCTGGAATTGATTGAGGGATGCTACGAAGATCGCAGCCTGGTAATCGCAGTTCTACAAGAGAAGGAAGCTCATTCAGAGCCTGCACCCATGTAGCTGATATCAAGCTGAGATCGACATTCCCCAGGTTCAGATACTTAAGAGAAGAGAGTTGAGACAGCCAGTTTGCATCAGAAACCCAGAGTTTTCCAGGGTAGATTTTAATGTAATTGTACGGAAAAAGGTCAAGATATTCCAAATTTGACAGGTTTGCAAGATTAGGAGGAATAATTCCAGCAAAGGAAGCATGAGAAAGGTTAAGATATTTCAACTCCCTCAAGGAACCGATGAATTCAGGAATTTGAATTCCTTGGAAATTGTTGACACTCAAATCCAAATACTGCAAATTTTTTAAGTCAACTAAAGAAGGATCAATCTCACCACTCAAACATGAATAGTTAAAAACTTCAGCCTCAGTATCAGACATAATATACTCAGGATAGGTAAGGTTGTAAGGATTTCTGAGGTCAAGACTGATTACATTACCTGCGTGTGGGCTGCAGCTCACACCTTTCCATTGACAGCAATCATCACCAATCCAAGAAGAAAGACGACCTGATGGATCTCCAACTTTTTGTTTGAATTGAACAAGTGCTTGCCTCTCTATCTCAACACAAGCTGCACTTCTGAAATTGCTAGCTTCTATGGTAACAAGCATGGAAAACAGATTGAAGAAGAGGAAAAGGACAAGAATAAATAAGGTGTTGGCCATAGTTGCTGGATTTGCTATCTGAAATCATGTGCACCTTCATTTATAATACCACTATATAAGCTTCTTCAGTTTGTCAAAAAGGAGAAATTCAGACTCAATCAACCATGTGTTTTGCAGACTAATTCAATCGTACAGTGACATACATCACATCAACTAATGTGAATAAAATAATTAAATACATGTCATTGTGCGATTGAATTAGTTTACAAATAATATGGTAGACCGACTAAATTTACCTAATAATTTTTCATCAAAAAGATGTTCATTCATTTATTTTTTCTTTTCTTTTTCAAAACAAAAAGGAGGGGGTATGCCACTAGTCCTTAATGTCTGTAGCTATACGTAGTAATCAGTTAAATGTTGGAAGTTAATAACAAAAATTCAAGACTGTAGCCATATTGTGATCAAAATTAAAAGCAAAAGCATTGGAAATGGTCTATAAGGCGGAAGAATTTGTATGTGGTAAATGGGAATTCGTTTTCCTACTCAACGGTTTTGGTTCAGTTAACAACAGTTGGAAAAAAACTTTTGGGTTTGAATTTCATTAAATATATCATTAGAGGGGGATAAAGAATTTAATTCTGACTGAACTCCGAGCATGATTAATTTTAGATCATAAAACGAATGAAAATACATGTATTTTACAAAAAATATATAAAAAAAAGCTCGGTCACAAAATATAATCTCGCTTATTATTTTTATACCATAATTAATTAATTAATTGTTTACCGCACCCCTATTTAATTGTCTTATAATAATACATGTTTATTTAATTTTTTGAATTTTTTAAACAAAAATTATTTTAATCTATATGATATTTAATATTAATGGTTTAATTTTTTTTCATTTTTCAATTTTATTAATGTCAATTTAGATTTTTTTTTTATTTTTCATCTAATTTAAATGAAGGGTATAATAAAAAAATAATAAAAAAAATTTGTTACAATGCGTACTTTTTATTTTTTAATGAAAAATGTTACTTATTCCATCTGTTTTTATATAATTATCTACTCAATCTGCATTATATTATTTGTATTTTACCACTATATCTCCTTGTATTGCTCAATTTAATTATAATAAATTACTAATATTTTAGAACAGATAGTTGTATAAAATAAATTGAATCATATAATATTACTGTTTCTTAATATATGAAAATAGATAGAAGTGGAACAATTTTTATGAAATGAAAGGAATAATTGTAAAAAGGAAGTCAACCTGAGGAGGTCATGATCAATGTTCTTGGAAGACCAGGCAGTCTGATACGGAAAATGGCATGGCTGCCTTGTTAGTTCCGTCACTGTACCACTTCTCATTCTAGAATTAATCTACCATATACAGTAGCGTAGCTAGAAATATATTTACGGGGAGTCACTCATACCCGTATAATTACAAAATAATATTTGCAAAGTTATATCTATAGCAATTATATGATTACATATTTAAAATGATGTATATACTAGTAGCAATGGTATAAAAAAATATTGCAAAAATCATATAATTATATAAAATAACATAATAAAAATTATAAAAAATAATATATAACTGTCAACAATTATATATATATGGTTCACTTTCTCAACTTTTTTGTAGGATCACTTCTTATGATACTATAAAAGATTTGTTAATGGAGTCCTGTCATGTCATAATTGACCGCCTAGCTATGCCTCTGACCATGTTCTTCTTCTATTCAAAATTATTTCTATTGCCATTTAACTTACTTATTCTGCTCTTTAAACTCCCGATATGAAATTTTATACGACAATTTCCTCAAGTGTAATTGAATTTGACCCGATTATTACTTGCTTAATCTACGAATTTTTATCTGTATATTTGGATTTTTTCTCCTTTCTATACAACAATTATAAGCCTTTCTTTTTTAATCTCTTAAATTTTCGATATTGAATTCTCTTTAATAATTTCTAGCTGTGAATGTATTTACTCAATGAGACAAAGTATTCAATTTCATATTAACAATACAATGACTGTTTAATTACAATGGAGCATATATACAAATTTTCTTGGTCCTCCACTTGTAGAAGAGTGGTGAATGGTAGAGTCAAATAGAGATGTAAATTGTAATTTCGGTCATAAAATACCAAATGTCATTTTCTACAAGGAACATTAATATGCATTGTATCAAACGCAAATTTATTGATAATTGGACTCATATATTGTCTCTTCTTGTGGAAATTACTTAACACCAATTTCCAAATTCAATTGTTTTGAATTGATTCATTCTTCAATTTCCAATTCAATTGTTTTTAATTGATTCATTCTTTTCCGCTTCGTGGTGGACTGAAAATGTGCACAACCATCAATTTTCTGCCTCTACAAGAATCTGCCTAAATAAATGGCCACTGCCGATGGAAAACCTGTAAAATTCGTCACTAAACCAAAATAAAAGCCTAGTAACTTCATTTTAGTATTGACTCATAAATCAAATAATAACCTATCAAAATTGATTTTTGCTTTAGAACCTGGTTGTCTTGCTTTAAAGATTTCATTACTCGTTTAAATTCATGAATAAAAATATGATTTTTGCTTTATGACAAAAAACTATAGCCTCTTTTTCTGTCGTTTCTTTTTCTAGTTAAGTATATAATTGTAATTTTTGGTTATTTTTAGTCTGAAATCACTCATTTACACATCTTTTTATCAATTTATTTTTAAAATAGGTGGTTATTTCATATCGATTTATGGTTTCTATTTGCTTATTTTAATTTTCGTAATTTTGGCGTCTTGTTGCGGCATTTATTTTTGCATGAATGATTCAGACCGACAAAGTATATTCGATCCAACATAAAATAAATCAGATTATGGTCGTCAGTATGTTATAGAACTTGAGTCATATATGTTCTATTTACTATAATATTATCAAATTTGTAGAAACTGAACCGATTTATTATGCTATTAATATGAGCGTCGTGAATTTTTTACTGTTTTATCATCTATAATTTTTAATGGATTTGTATATGTGTTTCTATCAAATATATTTGCTTATTTGAATCAATAAAATTATTTTTTTAATGAATTTGCATATGTATTTAAACTGATTTATTATACTATTAATGTGTTTTTATCAAATGTATTTGCTTGTTGGAAGTTGATAACAAAAATTCAAGACAGTAGCCATATTGTGATCAAAATTAAAAGCAAAAGCTTTGAAATTATTATTATTTTTTAAAAACAGAAATCTGAATTCAGCCGAAATTTTCTCATATTTTCATTGATATATATATATAAAGGTGAGATTTGAATGGTTACTGTATTACGTTTCATTCTAACATTCGTTTAAGGTTCTTTCGTAAAGATTATAAATGCTATTTAATAGATATAATTATAAGTATAAAATGATTATAGTACCCTCTTTCTCAAAGACTAAAAGTAGTAGTGAATTATAATTATTCTAATAAAATTTATTTCTCTAAAACCAAGATATGGATAAAATTATCGAAATCTAATGATCCTAGTTAGCTCTATTTTTTTTGGTCCATCTTATCAATCGAACTTCTTTTTTAGTTCATGTTGCCCCCTGTATTAGACATGTTTTGCCATTTTACCCCATTTTTTTGGTTCATAATCTTGTCATTCGAACTCTCTTTTTGGTTCATTTTACTTTATATCTAATTCGTAAAACCGAATATATAACTCTTTAATACTAACATAACATGACACTATTAACTAAGTCAAACATGAATGAAGACTTAAAAAAAGAATCTGAATGTAAAATATAACTAATAGAGGTATTGCAAGACCCATATAAATAATAACAAAATGACTAAAAAAAACAATCTTATCTAGCTAAAATGCTAAATGCAAATCCACATTATTCATTTTAACCCAAGTAAAATGAGTATTTGTCAAAGGGAAATTTACATAATTGCCAAAAGACATCAATCAAATTTTAAATATACTTACAATGCAAAGTTTTTTCAATACTAATTTTTTTAATTTTTAAAATTTCAAATCTATCAAAACTCAATTTGATAAAATAATTATTTTGAAATTCAAATATGAGAAAAAACAGTAACATTAAAAATGAATTTTAGTAAAAATGATAAAAAAGAACTTTTGTAGGTATTTTTAAAATAAAAAACTAAATATAAGTAAAAAATGAAATTTCCGCCTTGCTAAATAAAAATCCAACAATCAAAAGTCACCAATTTTTGCTTCTAATGCTATTGGCTTTCCGTCTCTCTTATTCTTCTCCCCCACTATTACAATCCTAGCTCCGTCCATGAAGTGAAATATTTTTCATTGCGATATGTCAACATTAGATGGCCTCATATACTTTTTACAAATTTTACCGGAGGTAAGATGAACAAAAAATCAATTATGAGTGGCAAGATGAAAAAAAAAATAGGTGTGAAGTACATGAAGTGAAATATGCCTTATGGCCAATTACAATAATTATGACAATTTAATGATATTCAATTTAATGTTATCTAACACTAAGATTTACGATGGCAACTCATAGAACGTAACCATTGAAAACTCTCGTATATATGAACATGGTGTTGGCAAGACTATGTATGATTGGAACCAAGATAATGAGATTATAGCTTTATTCCATGACGACATGAACTAATAATGGAAGAAACATTACTACACTATCAGTTCTTCATTAAGAAAGGATTGAGGAAATAGAAAGGGAAACATTAATTATAACATACAGACTGACCTTATTAATATATGTAGTAATAAATGGTCAAACTAATTAATTATATAGTTGCACTTGAGGATTTTTCTTACTAAAACCAGACTTTTAATAGATCAATCCAATCATATATTATGTATGACAGAGTATATATGATTGAATTGATTCATTATTAACCTGGTCTAAGTATTCATGGCACGAGCTGAAACCCTGCAGGTTTAAGGTTAGCAACATTGAGGAGGCCTGTGAGAGTGTTTCCAATGAACTGCAAGGGCGAAAGCAGACTGCCAACAGCCGGCAGATTGGAATTGCAGGTAGCTAAAGGAGTGTCAACCTTGAGGTTGCACCCACTCAATAATGAAGAAACAATAATGTTTACAGGATCTAACACCATGGAAAATATTCCTGATTCGTTGGTTGCTGCGCTAGATGTCACTTTCTCTCCACACTGCAACTGCACTAGAGCATCTGTAAAATAAAAACAAAAAGAATTGGAACCCTTGTTTTTGCATTATTACCAGTTCACGATTGTGTTCATAGACTGAGCCAACAATAGAATGCGCAGTTCTTAGAATTCTTGCATGATTTTCTATTGTTTTCTAGGTTTATATATCAGGTGTTTGTTAGTTATGTGTAGGACTAACTTACATGGAAAAACTGGGGTTGATGTGCCATTGGCACCCATATTGCCATTGGCAGTACAGTACACAGTCCCTTGGATATGGATCAAACCAAGAAGGTTACCAATTCCAAGCTGTGCCTCGGTAATTGGGGCTGCCATAGCAGCAACCAAGAGGGAAACAAGGACAAGTGATTTGAAAGCCATCCAGTTACTACAATTAATGCTCAAGTTAAATTAGATGCACATGTACAGTAAGAAATGCTGTCTATTAATTTATAGAAAACGGGAGACCCAAGTTGGCCTGCAAGTTTTTTACGGAAAAGTTATGAGATAGATTCAATTTATCGCATCATTTATAAATATTGATTAATGTGAATATAACAATTAATTAATTTACATATATAATCTTATGTAATTGAATTTTTTTTCTAGATGACATAATAAAGTAAGTCTTTATAAAAATTGTGCGGCCATCTATTATCTATTTTGGTTCTTGTAAAGGCAATTTGGCAACTTGGGTTCTTCTCAATTGTGTTGTCTAGATTAAATTCCCAATAAAAATACAAGTTAGGTGGGCTTAACCTACAAGCTCTCCATCACCCTAGTTTCAGTAACATGCTTTTGATCTCTTCAATGCAAATTGCTAAGCCTAGTAAACCTAGATTGTGGCCATTTCAGGAAAGTTGTGATTTGGTCCATAGCTCAACATCAAACATTAGCCTTAATTTATTTATATTCAACTTCTTATTATTAGGATCCTTTATCATATGCCACTCAAATCAGCTTCTTCTTTAGGGCATTATTCAGAAAAGAATATTAAGACAGCGACATGAAAATACGCATGCAATTGCTTCATTAATTTAACATTTGCACTTGCAGAAATCTAGAAAAAATCTAGAAATGAGTTCTTTATTATTATTATTATTATTATTATTATTATTATTATTATTATTATTATTATTATTATTATTATTACATAGAAAGAAGTCTTCGTTGTTTAATTTCTCCCTACTTAATTCATGGCAAGCATCTGTATACTTATCTCATGGGAGTGCAACCATTCAATTCTTCCCCTACGCATTTATGTTTTTTATCTGAATTATTTTTTCCCATAATATATTTATACATACATAAATATATATTTTATATGAAACCAAAATACTTTTGTTTTTTTAAAGAAAAATACACTTGTTTATATATATATATTGGAAGCGGAAACGATTTTTAGATTGAAAGAAACTCAATGTCTAAGTCAAAATTAGAGACTTCAAAAATTTTTATTTTAACCGAAACATGCAATTAAATATTTCATGACATACAAATACATTTTGCATGTTAACTTTGAGTATTTATCCATAACTTTTACAAATCATATTTTATAATATTTATGAATAATATTCATTTATCAAGATCATCTCATGATATTTAGAATAAAATAGAAAAATTGTAAAAGATTAGAACAAATCTTTTTGAACCGAGTTCACCAATTATACAAACCAAACAAAAAGATCAAAGGTTTAAATTATCTATGATGAAACTTATTTGCTAATCAAAGATGTATGATCATTAAATATTTTCTTCCTCTATTTTTCTTCTTAAGAACAAGAAAAATTTTTTCTATTCTTTTTCTTTTTCTCTTTTTTTTTTTTTTTTTACCTTTCTTTCTCACCTTGGTTCTCACGTTTTCTTTTCCTCTCTTTTTCTTTGAATTTGTTTTATTTCTATATGATAACCAAGATGCCAAGGAGATAAATATTACTTTTTATTAACCAATAGTATCTTAGCAAGTGACAAATTGTACTAATGACACATATTAATGATATAATGCAAGGTGGAATAATATAATAATGCATTAATGGTTTAATGCAAAGTGGTACATAAATAGAGAAGGATAGTGAAAGAAGCAATGTCACATTAACCACGGTAATTGCTATAATATATCATTATGGTTAATTTAATTAAATTATGATAATTTTAATTAACACTTTAATTAAAATTATATAGGAAAAATAGTTAAAATTAATCAATATTAATTTTAACTCAAATAATATAAGTGATCATTTCTAATTTAATTCTCACATCATAAATATTGACTAGTCAAATAATTTAATTTAGCTATGATTTATAAGATCAATAATTTTATTGGAATGGAAATATAATATTAACTCCTCAATATTATCTCGGACACATTAAGCATCCTTCTAAAATTCTCCTAATTACCGATAAAATCTCGAATATTAATTTGACCTATAGATCATAATATTAAGTTCTCTCGTTATGATCTTTATATTGATTAGGGTCACAATATGTCAAACCCTATTGGTCAATATACTAATGAGTAATAATTTACATTCTGATTAAAATAAGACTTATCATTATTAGTCTAACTAATAATATCAATTTTATATCGAATAAATTATATTTCTCCTGGTCAAAAATTTATTTTATCAGAACCAAAATATCAACTCCGTTAGGATCTTATCCTGGTGCTGCAGGGTAACGAGTCTTACTATTAGTAATCTCATGTCTCACTACATGACTAACTGTAGTGACTACAAACCGGATTACCAAGTGTGAATAGCCAAGTACAATGCAATAGCACCTCCACAATCACCCATGAAAGGAAAGTCTTGATACCTCAAGTCAAATGATTTGGAGTCATAAAAGACTTATATATTATGACTAAGATAATAACTGTTGATATTAAGCACTATCTGTGCAGTTATTATTAGATATCACTGTTCGGGACTCTTAACTCTTTAAGAACTTATCGGTTTTCCTAAATATCACTATATCATGGAAAATGAGATTTCTCCTCAAAATAAATTACGTGATAACCTAGATGTTCAATGAATGCTCAATTCGCTGTCCTTTTCTGGTTGTGAACATTTTTAAAATTATATTTTACTAGAGATATTTATCTCATTATTATCAACAATTTGATATTAAATTCTCTAATGATAATCAATGGGTTGTATATTTCATAGTATAATATAACTATTACATTCATAATATAATCAACAACTTGAACATTTTATTTATTATGAATATGAAATATATATGTATCAATTATAGTATATTATTTAATATAAAAAAGAAGTGAATGCACTAGAGCATATATATATATATATAACGAGTGGGACTGATAATAAAACTAATAATATTTATTTTTAAAAAATAATAATAATTTAGATAAAATTATATTTTATTACAATAACTCTTTCCAATGTACCATATTTTGAAACGTTTGAATGATATTTTCAACATTAATGAAATTTAATATATTCTTCAATATATGTGATCAAACAATCATTCATCAATTTATCTCCATGTTAGTTGCATAATGGATTCTTAACAATTTTAATTGCAGAAAAAATTCTTTCCAGTTGTTCTTGCAATAAGCAAGGTTAAAGTTAATTTCACTGGTAAATATATTAATGTATATATACAATACGCTTTCAATTGAATCAATTTCTTGGAGTGCTCACTTATACAAGTAAGATTAGAAAATTCATCATTTGATTGCACATCCATAATATAGTAGTCAAGTTGATGCCCAAAAGTATACTCCACTAAAGAAAAGTCGTTTGGATAAAATTCAATAAACTTGATGAACTTTCTCTTATCAAATAATGAGAGTTAATCACTTGAATCAAGACATAACATACGCAACAACTCATTATTCACCTCATCAAAACAGTTGTCTAACTTTTGAAGTTGCATATCTATTATTGTATAAAACAATTCAAAGGTGTAGGTGGGAATTAAAATCGAGAACAAACAAATATTAATAATTTTAAAATAAATAAGTAAAATTTTAGTAGGTCTTTGCATATCTATCATTGTATAAAACAATTCAAAGGTGTAGGTGGAAATTAAACAAACAATTAAATATTAATAATTTTATAAAATAAATAAGTAAAACTTTAATAGATCATTTAATCCATATTTACAAGATTATGTTAAAATAAATATAGATAATATATACTTGATTTAGTCCAAGCTCCTAAATAAACATGTTAAGCATATTTCATATAAAATTCTTTTGAAAATCTCCACGGGGCTTGAACCCCTTCTCATCCCCGTTTGTGTCCACCCATACATATAAGCAAGTGACAAAATCTCATATAAGCAAAATAAAAACCACTTCTTGCTTCAATTTTATTATTAACTAAATGAATGAATATAATATTGTTAGAACAAGAAAGAAAAAAGAAATTTTCAATCATTTTTATTCTTTTTTTTAATAAAAAAGGTAAATCAATAATGAAATTTTATACAATAACATAAAGCAAAGTGAAGGAAAATTTTATATTATGTTAATATGGCATTCTCTATGAAGAAGAGGAACATCCTCATCTTGTTCTATTTCTGTTTTCTGTAGAAATTTGAAATTAATTTTTAGCAAAGTGTCGATTTCCATAAAAATATCCTAGAAAAACCAGGGTGTGGCAAGATCTGCGTCTAGGTTGGATACACAGAACTGCCAATAAAAAATAAACTCTCTTAGAGAGTGTTTAGAATTATCTTAAGTGTTCCAAAAGCAAATTTTAATTTTTTTTATTTAATTGATTTTTTTATAAACTGTTTTTTCCTAACATGTTTCTGAAAAAAATATCTATTTATCTGTTTCTATCCAAAAGCATTTTTTAAAACTCAAAAAAGATAAAAATACAAATTTTTTTTTGAAAAATGTCTTTTTCCAAACGTAATGTCAAACAGGTCTTTGAGCATCTCTAACAGTTTTCCTATTTCTCTTACATAAATTTAGGGAATTTTATATCTTCCAACAGTCAGATTTAAGAGCCATAATGAGCTCATAAGTAATATTTTATTATTTTTCTTTCCTCTTTTTTATTCTTTCCTCTCTTAAATTCTTTTTTGTCTCTTATTCTCTTTTTATTTTTTTTCTAAATAGTTTTATTGATAAAAAAATTAAATTGGGAAGTAAGAGTAAAGAGTATTGTTGAAGTGCACATAATTTTCAAAACAATTTAAAATAGGGAATGAATTTTTTACAATATAATAGAGTAAAATATGGAGCATTTGTTAGAAATGCTCTTATGCTAAAGTGGAGGCTAGGACAGTAATATTTTCTGTGGTAGGAGATTTGTTGAATAAAAAGCTATAGACATACTCAAATCTAATTGCACTATGTTTGCACCTACTCCATCTCTTAGTGCTATGGTAGTTGATATGAGAAGCAATATCATGAGTTTTACAAGCGTGGGTGCAGAGCTGGAATTGTACCAGTCGGTCTGGCCAAAGACCTGTCGAGGGTACACGAAAACTTATTAGCTCTCTGTGTTCACAGAAATGATAAATTGCAGCTGGTACACTGCCACAGATACATCCATGCTGCTAACCAATTCTCTTTTCGGATTTGGCAGTGTAGCCATTCTCATGTCTAGCCGATTTCAGGACAAGACAATGGCAAAGTATGAGCTTCAGCACTTTGTTCGAACAACTAAAGCAGTTTACACCTGCATCTTTCAGGATTAGGACTTCGAAAACAATTTAGGCGTATCAATATCAAGGGAAATGCTCCCTGTAGCTGCGGATGCATTGAAGGTAAATATTTATATACTAGGACCTCTGGTTCTGCCATTCTCAGGACAATTAAAATGTCCACTCTCACTAATCTGCCAGAAAATAAGGATGCCACCCATAACAAATATTAGGTTGAATTTCGCGAACGGTACCTTAATTATATAAATTGTAATAACTCAGTACCTCAAAAATTATTTATAATACAAAAGTATCTCAACTTTTATTTTATAACTAAAATGTACTTCTGTCTTCAGCTTTTATGGCTTATTTAGTATTGTGTGTGAAAAAATGATTTTCAGAAAAAAAAATTATATTTTTAACTTTTTTAAATTTTGAAACTGTTTTTGGTAAAAACAGATAAATAGATGTTTTTTCCAAAAGTATATTTGAAAAAAAAATCATAAAAAATTTAAAAAAATTAGTCAATTAAATCAAAAAATTCAAAATCTGCTTTTGGAACTGTTAGATATCAAATACAAGAAATAGGAGAAATGTTAATTCAATATTCAAAATCAATAGTAGAAAATGGAAAACAATCTGAGGCCTGTGTAGCACACAGTTTCCTTAAGACAAATTCGCCTCCTACACGGGTGTTTAG
>CATIWF010201523.1:0-21563 GCA_949630135.1 Balakata baccata
ACGTACATGTCTAAGCATCTGATTCTCATTTTGCAACGTGGAAAGCCTCTCTTCAAGCTCAGAGTTCTTCTTCTCCAAGTCTTTGACTCTTGTTTCCAAATCATTCAAGTATGCCTTTTTCCTTTCCCTTGCTTGCTGAGCAGAAACTCTGTTTCTCAGCAACCTGAATTCCCATTTTTGTAGCCATTGAAAACATTAACACCCCCGTCATTCTTCTAAGGTAAAATGGAGGCATAATAGTAACATCATTGCCGCCGAAGAATTCTTACCTCTTTAGTCGCTTGTTTTCTTTGTCAGCTGGGCTCCTTCCTCTCTTTCTCTGACTCTGCCCTTCCCCTTGAGCCTGCGCTCTTTCTGGACCGGCAACTGAACTGCCGTCTCGACCCGAAGCCGAAGTTCCAGCTGGTTCGCCACCGATCTCCGGCACTCTTCTGATTTCCTCGTCGCTTTCCATCCCTGAAATTACATCGAGACTCAATTAAAAAACCAAAGCTAAAATATACCAAAAGAAACAATGCAATATCTCGGGAAGTGTTAAGACACATACAACGAATTTGAGAATTCCACAACCGTCTAGAAATACCCAGAAAAGAACATTTCGAGATAAAGATGAGATCATGAACAAAATGGAAGAAAATGATTTACAGATTTACCACCATTAAGCTCTACCCACTACGCAAACATTACATGAAACGTGGAAAGAAATATGGGATCTTCTTTTCTATTCTAAAGGAAATAGATTATGGGAGTAAAAATTCGAATGCAAAACGGAATTCCATATCTTCTCGGGTCAAACATTATTGAGCAAATACAGAGAGAGAGGAATCAGACCTTCTCTTACTTCAAGTTGAAGAGCAGAGCTGGAAGATCGCTCACTGCTAGATGGCAGAGAATTGGCTGCAAATGAACTAGTAGCTTGTTCTTGCATTTCTTCTTCACAGATGCAGAAAATTGGAAGCAAATTTTTATTGAGTTTTTGTAGAGAGAAAAAGAGCGGGATATTAATCGGTACAGTGGGGGAAGTATGCAGAGTGATTTTCAGCCGTAATTTCTTTCAATCGGACGGTTTAAAAAGAGAAATCGTGGATGAATTTGAGCCATGCAGGATTATGAGAATCAAAGGATAGTGGGATAGAATCGTGGAGATATATAATCCGTCAGATCTGATTTGATCGGACAGATGAGATGGAAATGGGAAGAGAAATGCAATGAATTGGGACCATTTTGTGTGCTGGCTAAAAGACGGCCGCTGCTTGCTTCTTGATAATTGTGAAAAAGTATTTTTCTTTTAAACCAGAAAATTAATTTAAACAGTAAAAATATATATAAATTTATTATAAATTATAAATAATAAAACAGTATCAAGATTAATAATACGTTTAAAGTCTATAAATTTAATTATATTATAGTAATTATAATACCTATAATTCTAATTTTGTAGCATACCGACGATCATAATTTATATTGTTATTTCTATTAGATCGAATATGTTTCGATTGTTTGCATTATCCATACATAAAAATATAGTAACAAAATAATAAAAAATAAAATATTGAAACAATACAATAAAATCAAACGCTACAATAAAATAATAAAATTTTATAAAACAATATAAATAAAATAAAATTTTAAATTTATATAAAATACTACTTACCTTAAAAATAGATTAATAAAAAAATATATGGATCATTACATATAAATAAATATAAAAAATTACTCCTGTTCAAAAAAGATAGAAGCTACCAAAAAAAAAAATTCGGAAGAAAAGTGGGCTGGACAAAAGTATTTTTCTAGAGCCCCACTCCACATCACCGTTCAAAAAATATCGAATATCTGTATTATTTGATCAAAATCTTTATAATATTTTAAATTGATCAATTTAAAATTTGCAGTAAATTTTAAATTTAAGACTTCCCAACTCAATGCGAGTATACTATTAATATCATTAAATTAAAAATTATTAGCATATATTAATAAGTTTGTGAGATGATTTTTTTTTTAACTTTTTTATATGTAAATTGAATGGAACTTGAAATTACAAATCATTTGAGCGTCTCCGAAATCCAACTTTGCTAACTTATTTCATTTTTTTCTCATTCTAAAAATAAGTTTTTCATTTATTTTATTTTCGTTTTTATAATTGAATGCGCAATTCATTATGAAACTAAAATAAAAATTCATGATTTGTAACCATTTTGATGAAATAAAAAAGAAAAAAGAAAACAATTTTTAATGATGAAATCGAGTAAATTGACTACAAATCAAAAGCTGAGCCTTGAACAGATCAATGCAAAGACAAGAGAATGAATGAATAGATAAAGATGCAAAGAGAATAATTGACAAATTACTTATTACGAGAAAGTAAGCCTAAAATGAGATTTGTTTTTCCAGATTTGGATTTGGGGATGGCTAAACGTTTTGCAGAAACTTTTGAAGCTGATGGGGTTGAAAAGCTGCGAAGAAAGGAAGTTGGTGCTGCAAAACTTGACCTCCTAACATCCATATTCCTAATACTTGAGCTACTTTGGCATGGCCTTAGCTCCCTATACTCCATCTTCTCATCCCATACTGCCGCTGACGAGCCTTGCCTTCTATAAACTTTAGACCTCTCCAAAGTTGCCATGCCCTTCCCTTGTTTTGACAATTTCTCTGATTCGGCTTCTGAAATTTGTGGTGTGAAAATGGTCGTTTTGAGGTTTATATAGGAGGGGGAGACATAAGAATGTCAAAGTGAAGAATTAAGGAAATGAGTCATGGGATGGAATACCATGAAGGGAACTTCCTGCTGTTATTAACTTTTGCTAATGGATGCTTTTGGAAAAAAAGATACCCATGAAGAAGTTTCAATTTTCATTAATAATAGCAAATCTATGTAGACTTTTGAATGCAAACAATATATTATTTCATGACAATGAGAAATTCTTAGATAGATTCATGAGATAGATTAATTCAATCACAAAATGATACATATTTTGTTATAATAGACTAATTCAATCACAAAATAATACATATTCTGATGTTTTTTTCTATAGATTAAATCTACTTACGAATTTATCTTCGAAAATATTGTTTTGTGAATGAATTTTTGTACCTATTACCACATGTAAGACAATCTGTGCGACTATGGCCAACATTTGGCATCGCCTTATGGATGTTACAAAAATGAAGTCAAGCAAACAAAATCCGAGTCCAAGAAAGTTGTTGGAATTGCATTAGATATTATACTATGTTGATTATCATCCATACACAATCGTGGGATACCTACAATTTCATCTTGTTTTTCATATATCGACAAGTTCCTTTGACAGAATTCAGTTTCATAAACATAGACAAAGCTCAAAATTTATCTATGCATTCATGAGCAAACCGAAAAGAACAAGCTAACGACTATCTGTTTTTTCTCACTATGCAACCCATCTCAAAACATATGTATGAATGTTAATATTTTACCCTCCCAAATACAGATTATGTAAGCACATAACTCTGCAGACAGAAGTAGTATAAGATACAGGAGCCAAACTAAGGTGATAGGCTTGTAGCAATATGCAAGGGTTGTTAGAACACATTAATGTCAGCCTTACAAGATTACGAGATTAGTTTTCGGAAGTTTATGGACTTTCAAACTTATTTTCCATGTGAATATACTCTTATTTTTAACAATTGCTTATGGGATAAATGAAGTCATCAAAGCTCCTATGGCTTAACTAATTTATCCTATTATTTAAACCTTCATACCAAATGTTATGGCTTAATCAATACTTGAACCAAACGGACCGTTATAGATTTTATAAGCTCTTTGATCAGACATTGACGACCTATTAGGCTGCTTAGCAAACAAACAAACAAGTTAACATTATGCAGAAGGGAATTCATGAGCATGAAATAAAAACGATCTAAAGGATATAATGTAGAAAGAAAATATCTCTACAACAAACTAAACCTGGGAGCCTGAAATTTTTGTGCCCACTATCAAGTGTTGTGAAAAGAGCGAGATGCTTAGACTTCAAAATTCTGTAAAAAGATGGAAAAAATGTACACTGTTGAATAAATTCTCCACGCCGCGGTGCCGTCATCAGATACACTGGAAATATACAGATTGTTTCAACATGAAGAAACAGCCTCAGGAACAGATCTTTGGTTTGGGACACGCTGCTCTGGAACCCCATCTTCATTTCGTTTATCTTCAAACCATATCACCACTCTTTTCCAAGGCAGATTTGTCACTTGCACAATGCTGCTAATCGTAGCATTCTGCATCATTGATAAATGCAAAGACAATGTGAGGAACCAACCTTCCAATATTACTACAGCATAGTTGTTCAAAGAGCAGAAAAAAGTTCAAAATCTTAGCTAGGACTCTCAATAAATCACCGCAGTTTGGACATTATAGGAAGATAAATAGTAGAATACATAAGACTGACAATATGAGCATATAGCACGAAGAATTGCTCTACAGTAATGATTTTTGAAACTCAAATAGAAAATGAATCTTAAGATTTGAAATGAGTGAAATCATGGAATAATCTAATCACTGAGAAAGAATAAGCATTTAATCTGATGAAAGTGGTCAGTGTGAATAAGACTTGTTAGCTAAAATTGACTTATGCATAGCAAATTATTTAAAGAAATGAAAAGCATATGCAACTTCCAAGACTATTTAACTCGTGCTATTCCTATTACTAAAATTGCTTTGTCAGTGTAAGCAAATAATTACTTACAGCAGGCCTCTTTGTTCTCTTATAAACTTTTTCAAGTGTATCGGCATGAACTTTCTTCAGTCTCTTCTGAGCAGACCATCCGTGCCGCATAACATGGATTGGCACTTCCTTTTCAATTTTAGATTTCACAAAATCTATAGTTGGCTTATCCACAGAATCAATTTCAATTGGTTCAATTTGTGGAAGTGATGGTATTGGTGCAGGCTCATCAGGCAAAGCAGCACTCGTCACAACAAGATTTGGAGGAGGATCACGAAGCAATTCAAGAACAATGGCTCTATCCAGGAAAAGCTCAGCAGCAAGGGATTTGATCTGAAAACGAGAAATTTCGAATTCGAATTCAGAACATCATGAAATAGGAACTTAATTCAGTAACTGCTGACTTCCATCACCAAAATTTCGAAGTTCTTAAACTAAAAATTGCTGGTAACGACATAGATGTGGAATAAGATGCTCACACTAGTTTTGCGGCGTCCATTTCTTGAAGCAGGAGCCAGCCTCCGAATCTGCCAATTCTTGAGCTTTACTGGTCTTTCCTCCTCGTCCTCCTCTTCCTCATCATCATCTTCTGATAACATTAACGTCTTCAACATCATCTCCAGCTGAGTTGAGCATTTCTGCATCGCCATCATCACCAACTCCTAGCACCTGCTCTAATTCTCGTTGAAGATTTTCTAGGTCTTCCTCGCTTATATCATCATCAATATCACCACTTACGGATGATTCGTCATTTTTAAGGTCTTCTTCCAGCATGCTAAACAGTGCCTCAAAGGCATCTTCATCTACATCATCTTCCTCCTCTCCCGAATCCACAAGAGAAGAACTTTTCTATAGGAATGAAAGAGCGGAGCAAAAAAAAAAATGAAATGAATCAGCAAGGCAATAACACAAAAGAAAAAACTCCGTAAATCTGTAAAGCAACTAAAAAATTCGCAATTTTTGTTAAATTCAAGAGCTTCTAAGCAATTGATAGTGTCATTTGTCACTAAGAAGCAGAGAACTAGCATCTCACTCCCATGCATGAACTCCGAATTTCGAATTCTTACCTTCTTTTTCTTTGAAGAAGAAATTGCAGAATTGTTGTTTCGACGGCGAGAGAAAGCTAACAGATGAAGCTAGAGAATGACGTGGCATAACTAGATTGGTTGTCGTGAGATTTCCAACGAAGAGTCGCTCCCATCTTTGTAAAGTAGAGGAGGCATTCAAACACGATAAAGCTGCTGCCATTTTCGCTCGCTGCGTCCCTCGCTCAAATTAACAATCCATTTTTTTAAATATTATTTTAACAATAAAATTAAAATTAAAATTAAAATGTTAGAATATCATCAATATAATTTATTTTATAAGTTATATTCTGGATTTCGGTATATGATATATTATAAATCATAATCTAATTGGAATGTATAAGAGGTAAATGAAAATTTATTATTTTATTAAAAATATTTATTATAAATAAAGTAAATATTTATTATTTTATTACAAAATATTTATTATAAATAAACTGAAAATTCATTATAAATAAACTAAAATTTAATTAGTTTATTAAGAAATGATCATTTAAAGTAAATACTTATTAATTTATTGAAAAATATTTATTACAATTTACAAATAAATTAATAGCTTATTAAAAATAAATTAAAAGTTCATTAGTAAGAGACTGAGATAGACAAAAAAAAAATTTATTAATAAACTAATTAATTTTTATATAATAAATTTTCAGTTTTATAACTAATAAATTTTTCTCAATAAAGTAATAAATTTTTTATTTATTCGTAATGAATATTCAAATTATTTGTAATGAATATTTTTTAATAAATTAATAAATATTTATTTTATTTGTAATAAATCATCAATTTTATAATAAATTAAATATTTATTAATAAACTAACGAATTTTTTATTTTATTTATAAAAATTAATTTTTTTAATAAACTAATAAATATTTACTTTATTCGTAATAAATTTTCAATTTTTAATAAATAAATATTTTTTAATAAACTAATAAATCTTTACTTGATGACAAATAATAAATATTTATAAAAATATTACTTTATTTTTTTATAACTGTATAAGTTTGATTTAATTACAAAATAGTTACCGCCTCTCACACGTGAGATGAATATTGGTCCATAATACTACATAAACTAAAATCCAAAATATGACAATTGCTAAAATTTCTGAATAGGAAAACACGTGCCCGTAGTTAGTGAGCGTAAAGTATATCCTAGATTCTGGTCCATAATGCATTATAGACCAATGTCCAATTAATACGTGTGAAAGACGGTAACAATATTGTAAATATTCATCTGTGATAAAATAAAAGTTCATTAATTTATTAAGAAATATTCATTATGAATGAAGTAAAAGTTCATTCATTTATTAAAAAATATTCATTTCAAATAAACTGAATGTTTATTGCGAATAAATTAAAATTTATTAATTTATTAGTAAATATTTATTATTTTATTAAGATATATTCATTACAAATATTGAAAAATATTTATTTGAATAAACATGTGCCTGTAATGAATATTTTTTAATAAAATAAAATTTTATTAGTTTATTGAAAAATATTCATTACGATTTATAAATAAACTGAAAGTTCATTATGAATAAATTAAAAATTCATTAGTTTATTAGTAAATATTTATTTTTTATTTCTTTGTGTATTTAATTGATGAACAAAAAATCAATTTTTATTAATAAACTAATAAATTTTTTCTTTATGTGTAATAAATAAACTAAAAGTTAATTAGTTTATTAATAAATGTTTATTTTTATTTATTTGTGTATTTAATTTGATAAACAAAAAATCAATTTTTATCAATAACCTAATATACTTTTATTTTATGTGTAATGAATATTCAGTTTATAACTAATTAACATTTCTTAGTAGACTAATGAACATTTAGTTTATTTGTAATAAATATTTTTCAATAAACTAATAAATTTTTAATTTATTTATAATGAATATTCAGTTTTATAATAAATGAATATTTATTAATAAATCAATAATTATTTACTTTATTTATAACGAACATTCGGTTTTATAACAAGTAAATTTTTTTGAAAAAACTAATAAACATTTTACTTTATTCGTTATGAACTTTCAATTTAAAACAAATAAATATTTATTGATAAATTAATGAATATTTACTTGATGACAGATAATGAATATTTACAAAAATATAACAGTATTTTTTATAACAGTGTAAACTTAATTTATTTACAAAATTGATACTATCTCTCACATGTATAATGAATCTTAGTCCATAATTTTACATAGATCGGAGTCTAGTATATAACATTAACAGTTGTTTTGTGAGATAGACCTAGGCAAATGATATTATGTGCTTGAGTGTACAATGTCAGGTGCTCATAATAAGCTATCACGTGTCAGATTCATTATTTAATAATTGTAAATATATTATTATGATAACAATAATTTTTTTTTAAATTTAACAATTATTTTTTTTACAGTTATTAAATAATAAATAAATAATTAAACACAAAAAATATATAAAATAAATTCATGAAATAAATAATAAATATACAGTTATAAAATAATATTTATACGGCATTAAATAATAAATTTGAAATTGATAATATATAAAAAAATAAAAATAATTTATAAAAATAAATAATAAATTTATAATTATAAAATAATATATTTATAGTTATTAAATAATAAATTTATAATTATTAAATAATACATCTATAGATTTTTTAACTTGTGCGGCTGAATAAATCTTTGGAGCAGTTAGTAAGACCCAATCATGGGCTGGCTATCCGCTCGGGCCGTCTTGTATCTCGAACTTATATGAGTAAATTTGGTCGAGTCCAATCTTACTTCATTATCAACTAATAAGTTCCATAAGCACCGGATCCACTCTCTGTCTATTATTCCTCTCAACAATGGCAATATCATCAACATCAGCACCATCAACAACAAGAGCAACAGCAGCATCGAGGAAATGGGTGAACAATCTTCCATCAATAGCTGCTCGAATCTTTTTCTTCCTTATCATTCTCCAGGTTCCCCTTTTCAGGTACTTGATTATATATATTTAATTATATAGCTTTGAGTCGGATTTCCACTTTTGAGATTTGTGCTCGCTTTCTCCTTCAAATCCTTCCTTGCATAAATCATTCCATAAAGAGAATTATCTGAAACTGTTACTAGTTAAGCCAATGATCAAAGACTCGTTGATCTTCTCATTCTTGATTTCGTAGTTTTGCTTTCTAGAAAGATGAGCAAGGTTCATGTTCAAGGATTATCATTATTGACTGAAGTGATTAAAGTGATTGATCAATCTTAGTCGGTCTATGGCTTGATCCTGTTGCAAACTGAAAAGTATCATTGAATTGAAACTAAAATTGAATTCTCTAGAGGGGAGTGCAGGAAGCCTTAACTAGATCTAAGTAGTAAAACCCTGAAATTAAATCTTGGGAGTATAGACCTAATATTGTGTTTCGTTCAGCAGACTGGCCTTGCTTAGAACTTGTCTCAATTTATAGTTTACTTGTTCATTGCTGCTATAGTTGAAATGTGTGTATTTATTTATTTATCTATGCTAAAAACTCATACTCTAATTTTTAGAGAGACCATTTCTACTCGTACAGGGTCCCTTGCAGATCCGGCATGTGTTCAACACCAATTCATGTCACATCTTCCCAATTGATTGCAAGTGATATCTTTCCTGTTCCTGTTGTGAAAGCTCTTCTTTATCCTGGAGCTGTCGCGAATGGTCTTGTCAGGAACATGACTGTTCCAACGTGGGACAACCTGCTGAGTATATATAACTTGACCAGTGTGAAAGAAGCTGCTGCAGTAACGGATCTTCAGCGCCTAGAGGTTTGATTCTACTCAACTTCACATCTCCCTCTTTATTGTTATTGATTTTTCTTTCTTGCCGTTGTGTTGGGGAGAGCACATAGCCATATACCATTCTCAATGATTCCTAAGTATATTTTTGTAATGGTGCATAAGAATCAGGATCAAATTTTCAAGTATAGCTTTCTGACTGTTTTTAATATATATATATATTGATGCATTAGCTTACTATTTAGATGACATGTTTACATGCACATATTTTCCTGTGATGGTTCGAGTCGTGCAGGTTTCCTCCATTATTTTTATTCATGCATCCTTCTTACGATTTTTTCCTAGCCTATGGAAATGATAAAAAGATAAAAAGCCCGATTTTATTTGACATCATTTCTTCTTGTATGATTAACTTCTTTAGACGTTTAGTTAAGCTTAGGGAAAGAATATGGTTGTATAAGAAACTGAGAATTTCACATAGGTCGGTTAACTGCCAAAAATTTATTTTTAGTTAGGGTTATAGATCAATGACTACAGTCTGATTTATAACCGTAAACGTCTTCAGTTTTGTTTTCATTGCGAAACTGTTCTTACTGTTAAGGAGAAATCCTAGTAGCAATTCAAGGTGAGATATCAGCAATCTCCAGCTATGGAATTTTGCATGTTTAGCTTATATAGCTGTACTCTGATTATGTGTACATATATATAATTTGTACATGTCACTAGACATGAGGCGTGTCATTTGCCTTGTATCCACTATAAATATCTGTAAATATTGCATAGAAATCAATCAGAAAGCCAAATTTTTTTAACTGAAACTCTTAGGGCCTATTTGGAATTGAGTTTTAGAGATGCACTTTTCGGAAAAAATTTTGTATTTTTAATTTTTTTTTAAGTTTTGAAAACTGCTTTTAGTAGAAGCAGGTAAATAAATATTTTTTCCAAAAGTAGGTTTGGAAAAAACAATTTATAAAAAATTAAAAAAATCAGTCAATTAAATAAAAAAAATTCAAAACCTGCATTTACGACGCTCAACAACAATTTCAAACACTTCCTTAGTCTGCAACTCTGTAATTGGTGGCAAACCAGTAGTTTGTGTCTTTTCTCTGTGTGTTAATGGAAAATTTACTCTATTGTGATCCCTATTTAGTTGGTCTAGTAATTATACTGTCTTTAATAGATTATTGATGTGCCTCTGAGTTATTTTACTTTCACATTATAAATCCTTCCAACTTCCTGATTCAGTTTCACCTTTCGCTTTTTGTATGTCTTGATGGCTCTTGTTCTAGGTTCTTGCTGGAAGCTATTTTTCTGTGGCAGGAGCACTTGTGGGCACTCTGAAACCTGGTAGGATGAGCATGTTTGGCACACTTTTGGTAATTTGGGGACTTGTCAAGGAAGGAATCCTTGGAAAGCCAGCAAATACAGATCCTGCTAAAGCTGTCTACGTCTACCCTACTATGCTGCTTGCGGTGATCTGTGCATTCTCATCTGTGAAATATGATGTGAAGAAGGTTGTAAGAAGTGCCCCTGGTCGACCCATTGCAAAGCCTCTGCAAAGTTCTTCAAAATCAAAGTTGAAATGAGTTGAAGACCTGGAATCAAAGCTCTTCTGAACTTCCCACAGTGGATGAGTTGAAACTTGTATGCTTTTTGCAAGTCATTTTGATATCATTTGGGTTAAGAACCTGGTTAGAGAGAGAGGGAGAGAGAAAAAAAAAAAAGAATGGTGGAGAAGGGTCCATTTACCCCTAACCTTTTTGGTTCAAAGTTAATGTTCAGGCCTCATTAATATGTAACTTTCTATAAATTTGTGGTCAATTTGACTTATTTCAATCTCGAAACACTAGTTTTCATCTCTGTTTTTCTGTGTTTTTTGTTTCGATTGTTATTTGAATTCACAATTCATTATAAGATTATAAAAGAAAATCATGGTAGGGAAAGATTATATCAGAGGAACAGGTGAACATAAAGAGAACTATGACATTTCCTCAAGTACAAGTTGCTTTAACTAAATTCAACAGGAGTCCTACATTAACAAAATCTGATCCTAAATCTAGAAGAAGAAACTAGAAAGCATAACAGCATCAACAGCATGATGCTAAGCCTAACATACTCGTAGTAATCTATCAATTATCATAGCAAGCTATAAATTATGTACTTGTTTATAAGTATAAGCAGCACAACCAGGATAACAACTGAAAATTGGACTCTAGGAGGGAAGGAACACATCAACAAGAGATCATGCAAAATAGAGCACAAGACCGAGGATTTGAAAGTAATGGATCGAAGATTTGCTTCAAAATCTCGAAGTCTCTCTCTTATCTCGTGAATTCTTCTTGCCCTTTGAAGATTATCCATGTGTGACTTGTTGAGACTCAAATATAATAAAGGAGAAAGGAAAAGAAGATTTATATCTTTAGGGCTTCGCTTGATGGAGGTTGAAGAGAAACAAGAATTTATAGTAAGACGTTTTTGTCACCATTCAAACTCAGAGGGGCAGAGCTATTAACATAAAATGGGAAAATGAATTCAAAATTACAGGGAAAAAAAAATGAAGATAGATTAAATGCTTTCCAAACTTGTCTCTGATCCTTCAAAATCGATTGTTTTGCAGTCAGCTTAAAGCTGTCTTTTAATTAATTTATTGACATTTTCTTTCTGAGTTCAGACTTGGGACTTATTTCCCTAAGCCTATTGCAAGGGATAATTGCAGCTCTTTAATTGTTTGTGATATTATTTCTAAAAGGACTGCAGATCAACTATACATTTTGAAGAAGCATCAGAGCTGTTTGAACACGGAAATGACACAACATATAGTTTGAGTGAGAGTGAATAAGAGGAGCAAAACTGCCGCAATTGTCGACGCAGTGAGCCATGGATTCCCATAATAATTATGAAAGAGAGTTGCATTCCAATTTTACCAAAGCACTTCATAGTAAGCTTCAAGTTGCACTGACACCTTCGAGTAATAGCACAGATTTATGTGCTTGCACAGATTGTTCACCAAACTTGCCACTTCACTGCTGCTGCCAAGTGCCAAGCCTGTTAACTACAATATTCTCTTTGATGAGAAGAGCGACATTTTTGTCGGTGTTGATTAGGCAATCCAACATGAAAATGTTATCACAAATGTATGTATTGTAAGGATACAAACATTGCTCCAAGGCCATCAGGTTTCGGATAAGGGATTCGGTCCTGTTGTAGATATGTAAGCGTGGAATTTCCAATACTTGATTGGTGAAAAGTTTAGATGAAGTAAACATTTGCTTGAACTAACCTGGAACTTCACTCCTGCTCCTTGCAGATCAGTTGCACTGTGAATACGTTTCACTTTGTCAGCTCGGATTGGTTCGGATCTCTCACACCAAGGTAGCAGGAAACACCTGAGCATGTCGGTGAAATGTTTTGGTTCTAATGGGGAACATCTACCCTGCTCGTTGAAACTTGAAAGATTCGAAGAAGTGAAAAGCAAGTTCAAGAAAGAATGGTGGGCTATTTTCGAAGCACGAAAAGGCCAGTTTGTATACCTCATTGATGACAAAGAATGGGAGTTGATTCTCAATTAGCATAAAATCATTCTCTATTTGCTCTTGCACCCGCGTTTTTGTACATGACATGACCACGTTCTTCATGCAAATCAGGGAAATAATTTCACCAACAGTGTTCGATGATGAAGCTCGAGTCGATCAAGATTATTTGGATAAAGGGAGAGTCCAGAAGTAGCCCACATGATTAAAGTCAAGTCCGATAAAGGGCGAAGCCCACTTCTACCAAAGCCAATTAAGATGGACAAGAACAAGCCCAAGATGAAGCCCACCAAGTCCAAAAAAGGTATTGAGAATAGAGCCTCGTGTCGTGTTCTTAGAGGTACATGGTTTTAAAAAATCAAATGAAGTTGGTTCAGAGAGAG
Organism: Balakata baccata; assembly: GCA_949630135.1. Classification (NCBI taxonomy): domain Eukaryota; kingdom Viridiplantae; phylum Streptophyta; class Magnoliopsida; order Malpighiales; family Euphorbiaceae; genus Balakata; species Balakata baccata. Next base: position 13,456 of record CATIWF010201523.1, read on the forward strand.
AAATGCCACCCCCATATATGCCCAATTCCTCCAACAAGTTTTGAGTTCGAAACTTCGTACAACAAAAAAAAATTTGTTACTCACATATATACAAGTTTTATGTCCTATTAAGGAACTTTAGGCTGTAAAATTTGCATAATCGTTTTCATACCATTTTAAATTGCATCTTTAGTTTTGTGCCAATAGAGAAAAATTAGAATTCTAAGAGTAAAATCAGTTGACAATATAGATTGAGTTTGTTAGAAAGAGCTATTAGATTTAAATCCTGCTAAACTTATTTTTAAAAAGAGGTAAAAAATCTTAAATACGACTAAAATCCGAACATGATTACTTTCGGACTATAAAATGAACGAGTAGCTATAGTTTATACCCAAAAAAAATTATATATATAAAAAAAAAAAAAAGTAGAATGAAACGGAGGTAGGAAACTAACAGCTGACTTAGCAGATGTTGTTGACCTTGGGAGTGCCGACATGGATATAAAAATAAAATGAAAGTGATGAATACTAGCACAGATCTTTCTTTTTCATCGTGGGAGCCTGCATTTACAACAAAAACAAATCCTCCACGGCTCCTCCACAATACCATCAGATCTTCTCTCCCCTCCTATCTAATTCCTTATGTTTCATGTTTTCAGCCAAAATCATTGCCCCAACGGGAAAAAAATAAACATATTTCTTGATTATCTTTCGGATGGATGACAGCTAAGAAACATCGAAATCAGTTTTAGAAAAAAAAAAAAAAAGGTACTTCCTATCTTATAGCTTGATTGAGCTCGAGTTTTATTCCAAATAATTCGTTGACATAGAAGTAACAATTCCATTTGCATATGTTGTTAGTGAGGTTGTGATCTGGTTATGATGGAAATTCATAGAGAAAGAAGCAATGAAATCTCAATTGATATAGAGGATCCTCCAGCCAGTCGGTTGGCAACTTCTATGAAGAAGAGAATGGAAAACTTGTCCCCTGTATCATCAGACCGCTGTATTTATAGAGTCCCCAAGAGACTTCGTGATGTGAACGACAAGGCCTACACACCTCGACTGGTTTCAATTGGTCCTTTTCACCATGGCAAGAATGGTTTAGAAATCATGGAAGAGCACAAATGGAGGCACTTACAGAATTTTCTGCAGCAAACTAAGGTAAAGTTAGATGATCTAGTAAAATTTATAGAAGATCGAGAAGAAAGAGCACGAAATTATTATGCTGAGACAATTGAGCTTACCAGTGATGAATTGGTGCAAATAATCATTGTTGATGCCACCTTCATTATTGATATTATGTTGGCAAGAGCTTTTCCTCAGTTAACATGTGCAATTGAATGCATCTATAACATATCAAGTCTTATGCACGATATATATCGTGACATGCTGTTGATTGAAAATCAGCTTCCATACTTCGTTCTTGGGGATATCTGGGACTTTGCAAAGAGCAGAACATCTTCTAAATCAAACCATCGCCCTCCCATTCTTGAGCTAACACATGCTTCTAAATCCAACCATTGGCCTTCCATTCTTGAGCTTACCCATGCTTACTTCAACTCCTTTATGCAACTAGAACGAACATTCCATACTATGAAAATTTATGAAGTAAGGCATTTTGTTGATTTCCTAAGACTCTGTCACCGACCATTCAAACCAAGGCAGCCACCTATAAAGACAGTGAAGTTTGAGATGACAAGAACTGTAACTGAGCTTCATGAGGCTGGGGTCCGATTTAAGGTAGCATCAACCAAACACTTACTGGACATTCAATTCATTGATGGTGTTCTAGAAATACCACATATATCAGTGACTGAAAGGACAGAAGCATTTTTCCGGAATCTTATTGCATTCGAGCAGTGCCATTGCGAGAATTCATACATAAGTGATTATATTGTTATCATGGACAGCCTTATAAACACCGCCAACGATGTGGAGTTACTTGTTAATAATGGGATTGTGAAAAACATGCTGGCTAACCACCTAGAAGCATCAATGCTTTTCAACAATCTCGCGAAGGAAATTTTATTTGATTCTAACGTATTCTATTACTCCACACTCTGTGAAAACCTAAATGCCCACTGCAAAGTCAGTTGGCATAAGTGGCAGGCAACACTGAAACACAATTATTTCAATAATCCATGGGCAGCCATTTCTGTCATTGCAGCATTTATTCTTCTTGTGCTCACTTTTATACAGGCTGTGTGTTCTGTGATGCAGGTCTGATAGCATATCATACTCAACTATTTTCATGTTTTATTTGTTTGATAACTCCATTTTTTCTTTATGCAGGTATTTGTTACCAAAGCTACAATGTAATTGTTCTATGACTGATGCTACTCGACATGCATCCATGTTCCGGTTTAGACTGTTCCTTGTTCTATTTATATTGTGAGCTTAAATTTTGTATTTATTATTCTTATGCTATGTTGCAATGTAGAATCCACTCAGAAATTATGAAGACAAAGCTACTTACTAAATTGAGACGTTTTGTGTCATGATTGAATCAGCATCAAAGTCCACATCTGAAAAAAAAAGGAATATATTATCATTGATATGAGTAGAACTACAAAGAACAAATACAATCCACCTGATAGAGAAAGATAAAGCACCAAAGCTCTCTTTAAATTAACTTACTCTTTGAGCACAAATGGATATGATTTATAAACAGCGTTTGGTATCCATTTATATAAATAAAGACAGGAATGTTCACTTCTAGTAAGCAGGCTTAACATTTCAAGCAATAATAAATATATGCTTTTTGAATAGGTATAAATGTATTGATAAATCTAATAAACTAAAGGAATAACATTGAATAGCTAAATGTCTCCAACAGTAAGTGATATGACCAAATTTCACTGAGAATTACAAAAATAACAAATGAGTTGGTTCATCGATCCCATTTTGTCAAAAATCGATACCATGTACAATGAACAAGTTTCCTCTATATGAAAGTGTCTTACTCTTGGCCCTAACGCACCACAGATGACCTTGCAGTTCCAGAACTCCTCGCATTCCAGCTATATCCCATACAAACTTACATAGCCCAAGAGCCTGTCCAACTGCTTCACCCCACTCCAGACCATTTTCTCCTCATCTGAAGTCAGAATCCTTCCCATGCACAAGCAAAACCTTGTTCCACCATCACTGCTATAAATTCCACCACATAAATCAACTTCAATGTCTCTAACATGTCCATAGAGGTAATATAGCAAAAGTGTGGAAAAACAACGCGATGAGTAACCCAATGTACTGGAGAGCTTCTTCTGCACAAGGCTTTCTTGATATCGAGCCTCCTTGTATCCAATACCTTTATCAACCAACACATCTTTGATTTGAGACAAACCTTCTTTCATTACCTCCAGCTTCACCACATGATAAAGTAATCCCTTCTCGCTCTGCAGACATCCAATAAGATTATTGAACATCTCAAGAAGATCTTTCCATGTAGCAGAACAAGGTGAATTGACACGTTTTGGAGGTCCAAGTTGCATCCATGAAGTGCAATCATAATCTGAATTATCAGTATCAGCTAAGAACTTTAAACAACTACAAGTTATTTACTGCCCCATGCTACTCCCTTTGCCTGAATATTCATTATACAAAAATTCCATCTCCGATTTCAAACCATTTAGTATCTCCTTAAGTGCACCTACCCATATCCGATGTTGTGTTACCTGTGGGCAAACTGTTAAACGCACCAACTTCCTCTTTTGGGCAGATACGTCAAGAAAGTCGCTTACTTTGGTGAGTGAATTCATAATCATAGGCTCTCTTTCACTTGATTTTGTAAAACAATCAATTGCCTTGCATTTTACAATATCCGACAGTGCCTCTCTACTTTCTCTCAAATTGTGCTGAGCCCGTGGAGAACCAATAAAGACCCGTACAAGCGACTTCAGAGTCAGCATCTTGTGTGCAATTCGATCATCAATTATGATCGAACCATCATAGATATTCATTAACTTACCATCAATCAAATCAACATTCTCTAACTGGCGGGTTAATTTTGTTATATGCGGGAATGCTTTTTCATACCATCGAAAAGGCAAAATCTCTTCCTGGGATTCTCTTGAGCAGTGATACGGCATCAAAAGAAAGCGCAAAGCTCCATTTCTCCTGCATAATAAATACTCTGAACCATATAGAAACCTCCGTGCATGCATATAGGTCATTATTAGCTACCCAAATACTTTATTGCAAACAAATTAACGAACTTCATTGCGACATTTTATCGAACAAGCAGTGGACACAAACTCCTGCAAAACTTTGCCAGAAATAGAATGATTTGAGATTAATTAATCATATAGAAGTGCATAAATTCACAAAAATATTACTTACAATCAAGCGTTAAAAGAAGACCAAGAGCAAAAGACTGCCGACAATATTGTGAAAACACGAAATGGAAACAGGGGAATATATTGCAGAACTTAAACTTCATCCCGAAGTTACTGCTCGAGTGAGGTTGAATGTTTACGCCAACTAGGGGGAAAAAAATCTAAATGACCCAATAAAAAGTCCCTAGCGTAATTAGTAATGAAGACGTACTCATAAAAAAAATTAAACTTAAAAACTCAAATTAAAAAAAAACAGTTACACAAATCTAAGCAAAATTACACAATCAAAATAGTATAAAAAGCGAAGTATTTCTGGAACAAAAATTAAAAGATCGTAGATATAAAATCCAACATGATAAAACTAAATCTTGAAAGAGAAATCATATTTACGAATTAACGTGGAACTAGCAAAGAAAATCCAGATTCCATTTCGATGAATCTAAACGAGATAGAAAGTGAGAAGCAACTGTATACCTCAAAAGAAGAAGGAAACAGAGAGAATGGAGGGTGACGCCGGCGATTCTAGAAACCTCTTCTGTGACAAACTTGACAAACAGGAGCATGGAGAGGAACACTATAAAACCTTGAGTATAGGCTTTTTGTGGCGAACTGGAAATGGCATCATCATCAACAGCAGCAACTCTCTCGTGGAGTTCTTCCTCTTGGCTTCACAGTTTCTGTGGACCCACTAATGAAATCTCCAAATTACCATACAAAAGAACTTCTCTGGTGGTTTGGGCTCAAAAGAAAGCCGAAAAGACCAGAAAGGTAAGAAATTTACTTCAATATCCGTAATGGGTTCTTACAATTTATGCTTTTTGCGAGAAAGATTCAATTTTTTGTTATGCTGCTCTATTTTGTTAATCAGCAAAGAGGGCTTCTTGACTGGGGGCATGTGCTAGGCGTTCATCAATACACTGCTAGCCCTACTCATGCACATTCAATTAAATTAAATATCTTAATTATTATCATAACTAACTAGTTTAGCTAAGTGTATTACTCACTCAACTTTGTATCACCTGTTATAAAATAATTTTATTTTAGTTTTTCACAAAAATTGCTGAACTAATTTTTTTTTTCTTTTATAAAAGCCATTTTAGACGAATTTGGTTGAGTTACCAACTGGAATGCTGACGTAGACAACATGAATCTTACCACATCATGTACATATGCTAGCTTTGAGTGCCACGTCAGATGTCCACTTGACGCTAGGAATGTGCATTCAGTTGAAACCGAAATATTGAAATTTTAATAACTGAACCGAAATTTAAATTAAAATCAAACTGAACTGAAAATAGTTTTGGTTCGATTAATTCAGTTTTGTATATAATATAATTAAATGATATATAATATATTAAAATATAAATATATTAAATGACATATAATATATTAAACTATAAATATTATATATTATATATTATAATTATATATTTTTAATATATAGTAAATTATATATATTAATTATATATATATATGTATAAAAAATATATTTTTAATATAAATTCGGTTCGGTTATTTTGGTTTTGTGATTTTTACACCAAATCAATTAAACCGATTAATATATTAAAAATTGAACCGAAATAACTAAAAATCGATTAGACCGAATTGAGATTGGTTCGGTTTTGCTCACTCCTACTTGACGCTGCCACATGAGACAAAATTAAATTAATTAGTGGGCTCTTATATTATAATCGCAATTCAATCATCAAAGAAAAAATATGTTGTAGAATATACAATAGGAATAGTTCTCTTTTTGTAGTGCATATATTTTGGATATGTTAAACTTCTATTTATACTGGTGAATAATAGTGAAAATATTTAAACTCGAGATTTCATATAATTCTTATAAACAAAAATATCAATTAAGTCACCTCTTAATCGATATTAAGCCTATCAAATTAGGACTATGGAAATATATTATTAAGTTGGACATGGTAATTTGCAAGCATGGACGTTATTTGAATCCTCCTGTTGTATCAAATTATTTTAAAGAGAAATTAAATTTCTAAAATTTGAGATTCGAAATTATCCTTATGATAATTACTTCATTTCAAAATCAATTTTTAGATGTAATTAGTAAATCATTTCAATTTAATTTATTGGCACTTATTCAGTTTTATCCCCAATATATTTTAAATCTTTTTTCTTTAATTACTATAGAATTCAATATACAATTAATTATAAATTATAAAAATATTTATGATAGACAATAATTTCGAAAGAAGTAGAGAAAAAGGTATTGTAGAATGAAATGAGATAAAATAACATTAAAATAAAAGTTATGAATCAATTAAATTCACAATTTAATTTTTCAATAAATTAATCGTTAAAAAAAACCATTAGATTCTTTTTTTTTTTTTTTTTACAATAGTGGGAAGATGGATTCGATTAGGCTCAGGGTCATATGCCTCAACTTCTAAGCTAAGTTATAGGGCACGTGTCATGCTTCTTTATCATGTTTGGATCGTGACGTATTTTGTGCTGGGCTTAAATGTATAGATTTTTTTTAATCAATTGATATTCTCACGTAATTAACTACGGTTAATTTTATTTGTATTACAAATAAATCTCAAGAGTTGTAAAATTTCTATGAATTTTAAGGTAGGTGTATAAAGTATATTCATGACTCAAACTCGAAACTTCTGATTTATCTGAAAAGGACTCAGTTATCTCATCCACATTCTCGTGGTTTACATGTATATTACTATTTTTGATTAAATTAATGTCATCACCTATAGTAAATTCATTATTAATTAATTTCTAATGACGAAAGTGATGGAAGCAGAAAATATATTTGGATTGAGGAGAATTCTAAGTTTCGGTCAAAATTAAAATTAAAAATTTCAAAATTTTTTAATTTTACCGAAACATGCAATTAAATATTGCATGACATAAAAATGTATTTTTTATGTTAACTTTAAGTATTTATCCATAACTTTTAAAAAATATATTTTGTAACCTTTATAAATAATATCTATTTGCTAAAATCATCATATGATTTTAAGAACAAAATAGAAAAATAAAATATTTAGACAAACTTTTTTTTATTACCAAGTTCACCAAATGTACAAACTAAATAAAAAGATTAAAAAACTTTAATTGTATTGATAAAACTCTTTTGCTAGTTACAGATGTATGATCACTAAATTTCTCTTTTAAAACAAAGAAAGAAAAATTGAGAGAAAAAATACATTTTTTTTTTCACGAACCATTTGCAATATCAGATCCAAACCCCCACCCCCCATTTCAATCCTTCTGCTAAGCAGAAGAATTAATTAGAAGGTGGTCGCGGTTTTAGACTTCTGACTTTTTTTTTTTACTTTTAAATTTTTCTAAATTAATTTTATTTATGATATAATAATAATGCAATAATTGTATAGTTCATTTTTCACTACCACTATTAATTATATAATCAATATTCTCTTTTATTAACCATGATAATTACTTTAATATACTACTATAACTAATTTAATTAACAACTTAATTAAATTAAGATAATTTTAATTAATATTTTAATTAAAATTATAAATATGAGAAATAGTTAAAATTAATCAATATTAATTTTAACTCATTTAGTATAAGTGATAATTTTTAATTTAATTTTTTATTAAATTACTCTCTATATCTATAAAGACAGACTAGCCAAATAATTTATTTTGGGTGTGACTTATAAGGTCAATAATTTTATTAGAATGAAAATATAATATTAACTCCTTAATATTATATCGGACATCATTTCTGAATTCCTTGTATATACGGATACATTAAATATCATTTCAGAATTCTCTTT